>JAFNEN010000947.1:0-136934 GCA_019343175.1 Oedothorax gibbosus | reverse complement strand
GTATTTATTCTTTCGGACTTTTTTTTGACTGCGGGGGGCCTTTTAAATTTTTGGGCAGTTACTTGGCGATGCCCGGACCCAAAACCTGGGCCCTTTTCCGCATGAAAGGGCGAAAGGCCTAACCAAACGGGGTTTTCCAAACCCCTTTGGGAAACTTTAATCATGACCAAATTTTTTTCCCAAGAAAAAAGCATTTTTTGAGGATGGGTTAAAAAAAGTTGATTTGCCAAACTTGAAAAAAAAAGCAATTAAAAAGATAAACCAAAAAATTTAAAATTTCGAAGTAAATTTTAAAAAAATTTGAAAAGTTGAATACAAAAAAAAGGGAATTTGAAAAAAAATTCTATCTTAAAAAAAAGAAAACACAATAACATTATTAATCCAAAACTGAAATTAAAAGGGGAACCCTTGAACTGATCAAAGGCCTTTATCCCCTTTATTAAAAAAACATAAACTTAAAAGATACTCGGGATAGGGGAACGTTACCAAAGGGTATATGTTAAAAAGGGAAAAAATGGAAGGGAAAAGGGGAAAAAAACCCGAAGATTTAAAAGATATTGCTTTCAATAGTGCTGTTTTTTTTAAAAAAAAAATTTACAATTGTGGGGAAAAAACTTCTGTTAAAAAAAAAAAAAAAAAAGTCGATGGGGGGTTTTTGAAAAAAAAACCTTTTTTTTCCTTTTTCCGCCCGGTTTTTCCCCCAAAAAAACCCGGTTTTGGGTTTTTTGCCCGGGCCCTCATAAAAAAACCTTTTTTTTTGGGGTAAAAACCCGAGGCCAAAAAAACCCGGTTTTTCAAAAAACCGGTTTCTTTTTTCCCCCACCCCCCTATTTACAGACAGACCGGTTTTTAAAAAGATTTCAAATTCTCAAAATTCAAATAAAATCAAATATCCCTTTATAATTTAGTAAACCCCATATCTCCCTTTGGGGGAAAAACAAATTTTTTTTTTGGGGTTTTTTTTTTAATTCGGGCTTTAATTTGAAACCCCAATCGTAATTTCATAAAAAACCCTATAAAATGTAATATTTTCTTTACAGGGTAGAAAAATATAGACCGGGAAGCTAGACGATTTAATTGCACACGAGGATATAATACGAACAAGTATGTTTCACAAATAATTGTATTATATTAAAACATGCAGCAATTGCTTAAAAGTTCCAACTGTCTTAAACACATTCTGTAAAAGTTTACCTTTACTGGTATGATACTAAAAGCTATCCTGTCTTTTTATCCATACTTCTTTAAATTTCAGTTAATAAGTTCATGAAAGAAGATAAATTGCCTCATCTGCTGTTTTATGGCCCTCCTGGTACTGGAAAAACTTCTACTATTCTTGCTTGTGCAAAACAAATATACTCGCCTGCTGAAATGCCAAGTATGGTGTTAGAAGTAGGTACTTTTTCTTAAGCATTTTTTTTACAAACCTGGCAAAAAATATTCAACAACCAAAAGCAGTGCTCACAATACGTTAACATTAGTGCCATGGTCATTTTTCTTCCTTTCCCCTTTTTTTTAGTGAAATATGTCTAGTTTAGTAGAACAATATTTTAAAAATAACATAAATTACCTTTAACAATTTACGCAAGCAAATACATGCAATTGTGAAGGAAAAGTGTTCGATCATCACTTGGTGGAGAAAAGAGTCAATCACATACAAAAGCAATCGCATTTCAAGGTATATATGCATTTTCTTTTTACTCGGCACATTTGTTCAAGATCTAAGACAGTCCAAAAGATCAAATCTTGGTTTGAAAGTTATAAAATAGTTATGCAGAAGTATTTCTAAAAGGGAAAGGGAAATTATCTTAACGTTTCTAAATTTGTTAAATGCGGAATTCCTCAACGAAAACTTACTCGGACCTTGGGATGTGCTCAAAACACTGTTTACTAAATTTGAAAAATTTATCCCTCTACCAAAGATGTCGAAATCTTCTGTGAAGCAGTCACTCACGTACAACATTAAATTGGCAAATGGCAATACAAGCTATTGGCTTATCTTGTCAAATCTTATGCAAAGTTGTATGTCCACACAACCGAATGATGAGTGGTTAAAATATGGAGCAAACGTACACAGTGTGTAATCGTTTAAATGACAAAAGATATCGCTTCTGCAAACGAAAATATATATCACCAAAAACATAGGGAAAGTCATCTTCAGTCAGGCAAAAACATAAAAGATGGTCTTCTGTTGATTGGACAAAGATTATTTTTTAGTGATGAATCTAGTATTTGAAAAGGAACTGGGGATTGCACTAAGAACGATATATATTAAACATCCAACATCATGTTTATAAAACAAACTCGGTTTTTACTTAAATACAACTGTTTTTCTCTGTATAACAATTTGGCAAAACATTTGCGAGTTCCATTTCTAAAAGTTTGAGTTACTTAGGTACTTAAATTTATATATTTAATAGAAAAATCTATATTTCATAAACTTTGAGTTAAATATCATTCAATTGTTATCCAGATGTTTGATTATGTATTAAATAACTAATAACTTTTTTCTATTTATAATTCATTATTTTATTTTTTTGCAAAATCCCTAGTTTGTGTGGTTTAAATGTGTGATACTTAACTTTTATTAAATATGTCCTAGATGAGTAATAAACTGTTACTAAATATGTTCTTAATTTTCTAGTTAAATGCTTCAGATGATCGAGGTATTGGAGTTGTGCGTGAACAAATTTTAAGTTTTGCAAGTACAAGAACTATTTTCAAGTTTGTATACATTTCTTTTGTATAAATATAAATTATTATATGTATTTTTTTTTTTAAAAAAACATGCATATTTAATATATCTATGTCCATTTTACGAGAGTATTTAGAGAATTTAAAGTTTTATTGTGATATTATTCTCACAGTCTACTATTAAGAAAGAATATATTTTTAATTTTTTACATTTTATGTTTTGAAATATTTATTCTTGGTATATTTGTAGATCTGGCTTTAAGCTTATTATTCTGGATGAAGCTGATGCTATGACAAATGATGCCCAAAATGCTCTGAGGAGAGGTATACATTTTATAGTACTTTTTCGTTTAGCAGGCATCCATTTATATGTACAAGTCACAATCCAAATTATAACTTTTCCCATAATTATTTCAGAGGCCTTATAGTTATGTTTTTACGTCTAAATTTTGAAAATTGAGTAACTTGTTGCTTTATTTACCTTTTAAAAAAACATAATTAACACCCGAATGCAGGACTATAGCATTTTAAAATGGGGCAACTCGCCGTTTTAAAAATAAACCCTTCCGGATATCACTCCACTCCTCTTTTTGAAGTATGGTAATTTCTAGACATTGGTATACCTTGTTTTTTAAAGTAAATAAACTATGAATTGGAAATCACTTGGGATCAGGGTTGCCACAATGTATGGCGACAATATATGCAATCCACTTATTCATATGGTTGGGTTTCCATAACTGGTCCCTTGTCTTTTAGTTGGTAATTTGTATTTGTGTTGTATGCCTAACTGAAAAGAAATAAATTTATCTTTCAGATTGTTATTTCAAGTAATTAAAATTAGAAATTTATTGTACATGTTTTTCTTGTTTTTTAGTTATTGAGAAATTCACTGAAAATACCAGATTCTGCTTGATTTGTAACTACCTTTCAAAAATAACACCAGCTATCCAATCTCGCTGCACTAGATTTAGATTTGGGCCACTATCAAATAAACAGATACTTCCTAGATTGGAACATGTGATTAAGGAAGAAAAGTATGTATAATTTTGCAACTCATTTTATGTAAAATTTTTTTGTTTCTTTAACTTTCTTTTTACAAATAATTATCAGGGATTGTAAAACTAAATTTGATTTCTATTATTTGCATGCCTATTTGTCTGCACATGTATTTGTATGCACAATTTATGTTGTATAAGTTGTAATATGATGTAACATTGCATGCATCTTTTTCGTACAGATTAAAGTAAATTTAATTTGTATCATATAGACAAACCTTTGCAGTAATTAACATATAACCAAACTTATAATATTTTTATGTTAACTTTTTATTTGTAATTGCTATTCTTTTAATTAATTTAGTGGGTTTATTCTTTAATTGTTTCATAAATTTTTTTTTATTCAATTTGGATTTTTTTTTGCCAGTAGCTGCTCTCTAAGGTTATAGTAGAGAGCTACAAAATAAACTACAATTATTGACATCTATATGCAGTGGCGGATCTAGAACTTCAACATGGGGGGGGCTAACTCGATGGCTCAACCGCGTAAGGGGGGGGGGTGGGGGTGCGATGTATATTTTTATGTGAACTAATTAGTAAATGCATTAATTAACTGTAAATACTACATACTATTTTCAATAATATGTAAATTATTAAATATTAATTAAATTATGAATGTTAATTAAATTATGAATGTTAATTAAATTATGAATATTAATTAAATCTTACAATTTAGTTTTTATTATTTATTGTAAATAAAAAATTATTAAATAATATGAACGAATTTATAAAAATAATAATGAAGTTAATAAATATACATAAAGTGTTGTAATTTAAGCTATTTAGAGTTATTTAATATGTAATAAATGTATTTGATTGAATGGTATAAGATTTGATTGACGTTTCATAAAAATTTCAAAAGCAAGTACAACTATCAGTTCGAAAGAATTTTAAAAAAAAAAAAATTATTGCAATAAATCGGGAAAAGTAACTGCTTTGCGCAGTTCAAATATAATATTAGCATTTATAATTTTCTGAACATAATAAAAAGTTTCAAATAAATTTAATTAAAGTTCAGTGTTATAAGTACACAAGTAAACGGCATATTTTAAAATAAGAAATTGAATACTAACTAATTAAACTGACGTATTTTTAAGAATTTTTATACTGTACGAAATTTTTTTTATAAAGGTAGTTGGAAGGGGGGGGGGGATAATGGAATAATCACTCGTTTCAATTAATTTCGCAAGGTAGAAGAAAAAAAGGCATTTTCAAGAATTAACTAAATTTTTGTAGAAGGTTAGTTTGAATTATCATCGCACTAAAGCTGCACGAGGGTTATAGACAACGGGCGTCATAATTTAGAACCACAGTTAAGTGACGAGCCGTCACATGAGTGACGAGCCGTCACATGAGTGACATTGTAGAAGAAAAATAGGAAGAAAACATCAGTCTTAGCATCTACTACCCCCCAAAAACACACAATTAAAAAGATCAAATGAAGAAATGGCATAGTTCTGACGCACAAAAAATCTTTCTGTTAACAATATTACTTTAACAAAACAAACATTATTTTATTTTAAATTTTGCTATTATTTGATGCGAAAAGTCTTAGTTAAGTTTTAAAAATCTTAGCAAATATTCTATTCATATTTAAAGCATCAGTAAGCATTGTTAAGCCAAAATTTAAAGGAAACATTTTTAAATGTCTGTTAATTACTTGACAAATTATCAAGAAAAAACAATTATTTAAATTCTTGATTTAACTCTTGAAAAAATGAGTTATTACACTATTGACTTTCAAAAAGTCAAATCTCACTACATTTGACAATTTTTAAATTTCTTTAAACAACTATATAGACCAATAACAAAAAAAGCTCTTTGACACACTGACATAATATTGAGGGCATTGTTATTTTTATTTTATTTATATTTTATTTATATTATTTTTTTAAATGTGATATGCTACATAATAAGGATTTTCAAAAATGAAAATATTTTTAGAACATTTTTAAATTATTACTTTAGTTAAAAACAGACATTGCATATTCTCCAAAAAATTGCAAACTTAAATTATATCAAAGTAGAAGATTTGATTTTAAACACAAGAATTAATAAATGATTCTCTCAATAATTCCAATAAAGAAATCGAAATCTCACGTAAAATTTTCATTAGAAAACGTATTTTAAGCGGAGAATGGCTTTTTTAAATATATATTTCTATAAATTATGGAATATTACAACGACCAGTTAACAATACTGACATACCCATTCAATCAGAAATTCCGATTCTTTTTATTTGTCTAATCTGTCAAAGAGTTAGAAATTTGTTTTTACACGTACAGAGCGCAAATAGAATGGAAATTTTAAAAACGGAACGATAATAATTTTTTCAAAAAAATTGTGGAGTCATGGGAAGGGATTTTTTATAAGTTCCCTTGTCATTGTCGCCCAGTGACTTGATTTTCAAATTACTAGGTGACATCTTTCTTTCATTAGCGTCGCCCAGTCTCCAGTGTTAAAAAAATGCTCGGAATTAAACTCTATAAAAATTATACAGTTAATTGAAAAATAATTTTTGAAAAGACTATAAACATTGTATATATAATATAACATTTTCTTACCTTATTTTTAATGAATAACGTAGGTAGTTTCCCTTACAATTTCGGGAGACATTACAAATGTTATGAACCGTAGTACTGTATAATTAAAAATATTTTAAAACATTAATAAAATAAAAATAAGTACCCCGCAAGCCGCTTTACTTGAGAACTTAACATCGTGTGGGACATCAGTTGGGGGCTTGTATAGTACTGAGAAACATCTTCGGACAAACAGAAGCAAAGAGAAAAGCATCTACATCTACAACAGAGTCACCGTTCAATTATCCCGTCCCGTTTGCTGCCCACGTGTGGTAACTATTTTTATTGCCTAAAAAAATTCTACCATGACTGTACAATCTACATATCTGTCTAGACGTCCCTATTGTATGTGTCCTTTCCTGTAAGGCAGTAAAAGCATTATCCGATCCCAATCGTCAGCTTTCAAGGAAGATAGCGAAATTTGTCCCACGGCATCTTTCTTTTACCCTAGTCGGAAAATAGGGGCAGAAAAGAGGGGTGAGGACATAATTGGACCGTAGGACCACCCCGCAGAGAGCCTGGAGCGAAGAGTTAGAGTGCTACTGCTATGTGAGTGCGATGCTGTCGTGAAGAATGGTTTTTTTGAATGAAGCTTTTTTGGGGTGTTTGGTCGTTGGCCAGGGTCTAATGTTACATTGGTATTTGCTGCTATTTTTATTTATTATTTCGGATGCCTATGCAAAACTTATCCCCCACATCATCATTTTTAATGAAATTATTATTTTTAAAACTGTTTGTTCTCAATTGTTTGAAATTTTTAATTCCTACTCAAATTTAATACTTATAAATTTAAATATAAGTAACTTTACCACTACATGATTAGGTTCAATAAAATTAAATGGATATTAGATAAAATTATAAGTTATTGAATAACTAAATTAACAATTTTTGTTGACGAGAACGCGAGAAAGATACATCTGGATTGATACAGCTTGAGTGCTTGAGTTCTAACGTTATATCACTTTGAATATAGTTGCGTTTTTGTGTCACAAATTGGTACTTTTGACAAACTTTCAATGAATATCCCCGATCCGTCTGTTATGATTAATTATTCCCAATTATTTATAAATTTTTACATTATAGTGTTATTATATACACATAATTTTAAAAATTTAATATTAAAAAAATTATAGTTTTTTTTATTTGCTAAGTAGACCTTGGAATCGTGAAACGCTTTGAAGAGTATATGTTGTTTTCAATTTGATATTAAATTTGGTCAAAATTAAATCAATAATAGTGTGATGTTCAAATTATAAGATTCTAATTCAACGTTATAGTCATAAATTAAAACGAAATAATTGAAATTAGTTGTATTTTAGTCGGTTTCCCATATCGAGGAGAACCACTGATAATCAAGACATTAGCTCACTGAAGCAGAGGGCACCGAAGTCTATCTCAAGCCCTCAAATTATCGTATTACCGAAAAAAAACTGAATCAAAATGAGGAGTAAACTTTCAAAACCCAATATCTCAAACCTGGACTTAAGCCACTTTTGTTTATAAGCTTCTCAAAGCTAACTAAATCCTAAGTGTTAATGTTTAAGTGCAGAAGTGGTTTAAGTCAAAGTTGAAGACATTGGGTTTTGAATGTTTACTCATCTTCAAATATAAACTTTTCTACAAAAAAAAAGCATTTAAAAAAAAAGCTGAATGTTTTTTTAAAAATTTATTCTCGGGGGAAAAAAACGTTTTTATCTAGTGTAAGTTTGAGTCTCATGGGGGGGGGGGGGGGCCCCCCTAAAGCCCCCTTACCCCCCCCCCCCCATAAATCCGCCACTGTCTATATGTTAAGTTGAAAAACTTTTTAATTAACCATTTAATCTACTCTATTTTAACTGTTTTCATTTTTAACTTAATAAATCTATTTATGGTATTTCCCTTTTATCCATTACATGTGTTTTTTAATATTATGTATTACAATTTTATATTTCATTTTCAGGTTAGAGGTTACTGAAGATGGCCAAAAAGCATTAATGGATTTAGCTCAAGGAGATATGCGAAAAGTCATTAATGTTCTACAGGTTTGTCGTCTTTTAAAAAACAAATTCAGTTTTTTATAATAAGTAAGATGCAAATATAGTCTTTGATTGCATTTAGTCCTTTCCTTTAAAAAAATATTTTAAAAGTTTAATTAAACCTCAATGTTATACTAAGTATCCAATTTTTTATTATCATTGCAGATAGATTTTATTTATAATATAATGGGACATTAGAGAATTATTATACGAGTCAAGTTAGTATGTTGAAAAGATAATAAACAAAATGTTTTTTAATCGTCATTTTTTATTCCAGTGTGCTGCCTTAGCTTTTGATGTTGTAAATGAAGAAAATGTGTATGCTTGTGTAGGACATCCTTTGAAGTCTGATATGAAATCGATTGTAAATTGGCTGTTGAATGATGACTTTGTTTCAGCTTATAAGAGTATCCTTTGCTGCAATTGTATTTTCACACCCTTAAATATTTATTCCTTGTATTTTATTTCTAATTTTTTGTGTGTTTGGATTGTTGTGTTTCATTTAGCTTTTTTTTCTCAAGCACATAATTAAAAAACGGACATATTGTAAATTCAGCTTCAAAAGCAATAATGTTAATTTTAAAAAATTTGTTATATTATGGCTAATTGTATGTAAACTGAAAAATTAAATTGTTACTGAATATATAAATCATCTACAACATACTAGTTGTTAAAATTTATAAATCTATAAAAGTTTGAAGTTGGTCTACTTTTATATTAGCTGTTATCGCATACTTCACTTAAAATATAGAAGAAAAAAATTTTTAATTACAAAAGTTAGATTAAAAATATTAAAGTATGTTTGTATTTGTATGATTGTTCATAATTTCTAAACAAAATTCTTGTAACCAATATTTTTTACCACCTGCTTGTTTATAAAGCTAGTCTAGATTTTGTCAACTCCTAATTCGTATGACTATGCAGGAGGAAATGGCAGACAAACATGAATATTATATTCCAAGTGTTGTTGGCAAATTAATGTATATATTTTTATGATGATTAAGGAACTCAAATAATTTTTATGTTGCGTATTATATTGAACATTTAATTTTTTTATTAGTGTTGCACAACTTTAGAGGAAAATTCTAGTTCAATAAAATTGTGTAATAACACATTAATATAGTTTTAAAAAATTTAATATACAAATTTTCCTGTTAACATTTAGTAACAGTATTGGATTACTATCCTATTGAAATTTTAATATTTAAATGATGATATACCACATTTTGCTTTCTTAACCGAAAACCAGATATTAATAATTTGAAGACTTTAAAAGGACTGGCTTTACAAGATATTCTAACCCAAGTTCATCTATATGTTCACAGAAGTAAGATGTATTTTTATATTGTTAGTTAGTTTAATTAATCTATTAAAAGGTTTTAAAAGCCTTTCCCTATTGTCATTATGATTTTCTAAAAGAGGTTCACTTTAGTTATATTAATAAAAATATGACTATGCTTACCTTGACTTCTAGCTAGAAGATTTTGCAATGCTATGCAATTTTTAATCATGTTTGTATTTTAAGTCTTGTAATAATTAATCTCCCCCCTTAAAACAAGGTTTTTACTAATTTCTAATTTTGCTAATTTAAAATGAAATATTTATATTGCATTGGATAATGATGTGACCTGGTTTTCAATAACCTTTGTTAAATTGCATTCATAAAACTGTTTTAAATTTTGCAATTAACTTTTACAAAAAACTTTGTGGCTTCCAATTTTTTACCCATTCAACATACTGTATCTGGAACTAATAAAAAGGGACGTAGGTAGTTTCTAAAGATAAATTCATGTTTGAGTGTTCTAATTTTGGCTTGTCCCGATTCGTTTCAGGATTAACTTTTCGACTATGAAACCATCATTAAATGTTCATAAATTATATTTTTTCTACGTTGTTTTTGTTTAAAACTTAAGAATGAAAAAAATAAACTAAGACTATTTGTACAATTTGTTATAGCTAGATAGTCGAAAAACAATCTAAACTGTACTGTGAAATGCAGTATGTCTGGTCGCCCTAGCTAACATGTTTGTTGAACATTGTGTAGCCATTTTTTAGTCTCCTTTTTGCTGCTTTAGTAACTCCATTTGACAGAAATATATAAACTCCATTTGACATTGTAACAGTATTTTAGTAAACACACAAGTTTTATCTTTTTGCTTCAATTTTATTGTAGTTTATTTATAACCTTTCTTACTTTTTTCTGAAAGTGTCTATACCAATATATTTTTTTTTTCAGTTGTTCTTCCAAAAGAAATTAAAATCCACCTACTAGAAAAAATGGCTGATATTGAGTAAGTTAAAATACTGTTCATACATGCTTATTTCTTTGTATTTTAAATTTAGTTGTTATTTTAAGCTTTCCCATTTCATAGAAGTTTCAATTTACTCAACAGTTGCAAAGTTTTAGAAAATAGAGTATTTGTTTAGTTGTAGAAACATGTTCTATTTACTTGTGCGCAATATTAAATATCTGGACATTTTTCCCTTAAAAAAATAATAAAACCTAATTATCATTCTTCTTCATCTAGTTTGATAAGATTGAATGCTCACACTCATAGTTTAGTGTTTTTCTCAACATATAAATATTATATTGATATTCAGATACATATTTTTATTAAATATGAGAAATGTTATTAAATGTATGTTATATATGGAGGGCTTAATTCAATTAGAACTTTTGTATTTTTTTATCTAAAAGATTGCTTAATTTGCGGTTGCCATAATAATCCATTGGTAGCAATTGGTTCTGCTTGAAAATAAGTTCTTGATTAAAACACTTAGTTCCAAAAAGCTTAATTTTACTAAAATGGTTTTTGTTTCTCTATTTATTATAATTAAGTTTATGAGTCATAAATTTGTTTGGTTTTCAGGGACCACCTCTCTGCTGGCACCAGTGAGAAAATCCAACTTAGCGCTCTAATATCAGCATTCCAAGTTGCCAGAGATATGGTGTCGTAACCAATTTGAAATGTAATCTACTGTATATAATAATATCTTTGTAATGCTGATTTCAATAAAATGTTTTCATTCACTTATTTGTGCCACTATGTTAATTTCTACCTATTTAAAGCTGTCTTAATACTGGTTTAATTACTCAATTTCAGTCTTGTATTCTTCATCACTAATCCTATATTTTGGTTGAGTAAATAAAAAAAAGGAAGCTGATTTTTCACCTAATAACTTTTTTGGTTAACCAGTATTGTGTAGGTAATTATTAGTTCAGAAATATTTTTAAACAAGATTGTATTGGTACTTTTTAAATTCTCTGTAGCTGGTATTTACTAACCAAATTAAAATACACAAGTATGAAAGTTATTAGCTTATGGGAAATTTTACAAAAATAGTCTTAAAAGCTATTTTAAAATTTTCAGTATGTAAGTACATAGTAATGTAGCTTTAGTTTAGTTTGAATTATCATCGCACTAGAGCTACACGAGGGCAATTGGCGACGGGTGTCATATTTTAGAATCAAAGTCAAGTGAAGAGTCGACATCTGAGTAGGCACCCAACCCAACCGTTAAGGGTGACATCGTACGCAGCGTTAGGACTTTAAAGGATATTTAACGTGCACTCCCTCTATACTAGATAATGTAGCTTTAAGAATAAAGGCTTTTAATGTTGGGTTTATAAACATGGACCAACTATGTACTTATTCAGAAGCGCTTTTTATACAAACCCAAATAGTTTTATATTTTTCATAGTACAACATATATAAAAGAGGATGCAATAAACTCATTCACAAAATAAATCAAGATGGCTAATAGTCAAGATGGCATTGCTTGCAGTATTTAGAAAAAAAAAGATATTTGGTAGTGTTTCAGAAAATTTTCTCTATGAGTTTCAAATTAGTGTGATCTTTGAAACAATAGTCCTTTTACAAGGGATCATAGTAATTTTTCCAAGCTAAACATCAATTTAAACTCTTTGCGATTTACATAAAGCCATCATAATGTGCAAATTAAAACATTTGATATATTTCAAAATGTCCTATTCGGCCAAAACGCAGCCCCATTAGAAAAATATATATTTATGTATTCAAAATGCGTTGTGTCGAAGCCTTATGTTTGAATGTGGCTCAAAAATACAACTCTTTCTTCCAGAGTCCTTCTCTCACAATAATCCGGAACCGTTTTGAATAGCTCGTGTAGTTAAGTGGTAGTTAAAATAAACAAAACAATATCTAAAACTTTCTTAACTGGAACTGTGTATCTATAAAACGATGTCCAAAAAGTAAACATTCGGTGGTCCGTTTGACAGTTTTAAAAATGTATTTCATCCTAAAACAAAAGCAATAAGACATGCATTAGCCATAAATAGAAATTCTTCATTATTATTTGTTTTTAAAATCAATTTGTTTCACTGTATCACCTTTTCAATGTAGTGTTTTTCTGAATCTTGTTAGTATATCTTTAAAGCTGTATTAAGTTTTTCTTCTTTATGAACAATCGGAAGGTAGAGATTTACTGTACGGTCCCCCTTGGCGAACTTTCGAAAATCGCGCCAAAAGTCCGTATTTTGGCGACTTTTCTTTAAAAAAAACACGATTAAAAGAAAAGATAGTATGGGAATATTTCTCATGAAAACTCGCCCAACGGTCCGATAGGGTTGCCGGAAAACGTCATCGATGCGAACTCATAGAATTCGAATCTTCAGTTGAAGTCAGACAGGACAGGTTGCCGAAAAAAATTATTTATCGCCAAATCCGAAAATATCGCGCCAAGGGGGACCGTACAGTAAATCTGATCCCAATTGGTATGATCTTTCTAATTAGAATTGTTATCGAGGAAGCAAAGCAAGTTGTATCTGTTATAAAAAACTTCAAAAGGAATAAACTCGTAATATTTAAAAGTCACTTCGGTTAAGCTACCCCTTTTATTAATACATCTTGGTGTATTAATATTTTTTAAAGCTAAACTATTGATTTCTGAAATGAAAGTAAAATGTAAGATAAACATTCTGACTTTAAAGAACAAGCCAAATAATAAGCGCCAATATTGTCTTTTTATCGATAACATGTTTTATCACTCCTTAATCGGAAAGAAAAAAAATATGAATTGCAGTTTCAGGGTGTTTTTAATTTAAAAAACTTTGTCAAAAGTTATAGATTCTTGATTGAAATTGCTACTATGCAAGATAAAACCTGCATGGTTGCTTGATTTAACAAGTCCTTAAAATTTACTTTCTACTGATATTTTTTGAAACCACTATGATATAATAGCTGGTCTCAATTTGGGAATGTTCTCGTAACTAATGTTATTGTTTTAATGAAAAGCATTTTAGTTTTAGCCTAGTGGGATCAGATCAGTACGGTCCCCCTTGGCGCGATGTTTTCGGATTTGGCGTTAAATAATTTTTCTGGCAACCTGTCTGACTTCCACTGAAGATTCGAATTCTATGATTTCGCACCGATGCGTTTTCTGGCAACCCTATCGGACTGTTGGTTGATTTTTAATAAGAAATATTCCCATACGATCTTCTTTGAATCATGGTTTTTTCGTAAAAGTCGCCAAAATACGGACTTTTGGTGCGATTTTGGAAAGTTCGCCAAGGGTGACCGTACAGTAAATCTCTACCGCCTGGTGGATGGAGGCGTTATGGCACTGAGATTATTTTTGTAGTTTGGGTTCTCAAACCTTTCGATAAATAATACTGTGTATATGGAGCTGGTGTACATGTTAAATAGATTGTGGTTCAAACCAAATGACATTGCATGTAATAAGAATGTCTAACTTTGCATTGGATGCCAGCCTAAGTAACGCTCTCATCACTTAAAACACAGATGAAATTATGAATGGCCTGTTGCCCATAGCCTTGCCTTTGTTTACATAGTGTGATGTTAAAAATTCAAGCCAAACCATTTTTGACGTACCATAATTACATTTAAAACAAAATGAGGAGAATATTATAGATGTTCTTTCTTTTGCAGTACTTCAAGATGTCCTACCATGTTCCAGACTATTCAGAGTACTCCAATGGACTGCATCTTCCAAGTTACAATGAGGGCATAAGCCATGGCCATGAATACAGCCTACTACAGAGTATTCTGGTGGATGGGGGAACACACTTTGGTGTGTCCACTGTATCGTTCGATGCATTTGAAGAGCTTTTGTGGATGGGAAATCAAGGAGTATGCATTTATATGTATTAAAATTTAAGAAAATAATACTATTAAAACTGTTTGCAATATGATATGAAGTTCAGCAAATTTTTATAGAATCACATTTCTACATATTTTATTAATATTAAAAGGATTAAAGTTTCTATTACTAAAGGAATAAAGTAAAGGACAAACTTTTTCTCTTGAGGAATAGCATAAAAGTCTGAGGTCTGTAAAAATAGTCAATTCATCAAAAATAACATTAAAGGTCGTTTTTGTTGATAAAACATATAATTTCTTGAATACTCACTTATTTTGTTTCATATGAAACTTTTTTGAGTGTTCCTATTTTTTTTGTCTTATCATAATTTTCAGAAATACCTTTGTAATTATCTCAAGAATAACATTATTTTATATTTATTAAATAAAAAACACCTCAGATGTTTTTTTTTTACCAATGTAAAAAATTATTTTGCTTGTAGGGGCATATGACATCTTATGCAACAGCAGAGCTGCAAAAGTACACTTCTTTTCAAGTGCATGTTAGCAATGAAGTACGGCAAATTGTGCCTCATGATGCAGGTATCTTATCTCTCACTAGCAACAACCTACGTATGTCTGCTAGAAGAGGTCTTCCTATTTTTAATCATTGGTAAGCTTTATTTTAAAAATTATTTGAAATGTTACAATTAAATACAATATTAAATGTAAAATTGTTAAAGTTTTGTGGGTTTTATATAAAAGATTGTAGCTTCAAATGTTAAATTACCCAGTGCTTTAACAAATTCACAATGCTGTTAATGTGTCTAAGTTCATAAAATTAATAGTGTAGAAAACTTTCATAACCATCTCTGTTAAAAAAAATCATGACACTCAAATTTTACTTTATCTAATTCTGTGTTACATATGTATAGGATAGACGCAATAACTCTTCTGTTAGTGACCAATATTTTTACTTTTTGAGATTGGATGAGAAGATACTTGAGAGATTGGATGTAAGAAGATTTACTTAATTTATTTCCAAACATCTGGTTCCGGATTATTCCCATGAAGCTGCTATTATAGCAGTTGTAGAGGAGAGCCAAAAATGCACAACCTAAAATTTGCCAAGTCCGCAAATCGGCGCAGGTTTGCAGGCATAAAAATAGTGGTAAAATTATTATTAATTTTGGGAATTTTTAATCATAATAAAGAGAATTCATCTTCGTATTTTGTAAATAGTATATGGAAAATATTTTTGAAATATTTTTTTGCATTTATAGTTTTTTTTTCAAAAATTAAAATGCCAAATATGTTTCAATGTCCTGAAATATGCCAAATCCTGAAATCTGTACATGGCCTATTGTGTGAATTTTTTACTCTCCTTTGTATAAATACCAACTGTTTTAGGTATTTTCTTCTCTAAAAAAGTATTATGAAAGTGTATTTTTTTTTATTAGCTCTGAACAAGTCCAGAATATGCAGTGCATGGTATTGACTGAAACTGGTACATTACTCATGGGCGGTCATCATCAGAATCTCATTGAACTTGATCTGAATACCATAGAAGAGTTGCAAGTTGTACAAGTCAGTGGTGACAATTGTGCTATACTTCGGAAGCACCCTCGTTTCATTTGCTCTGGTGATATAAGTGGCAAGGTAAGGTTTTAAATAAAGACCCCTGTAATTGTTTGTTACTTTTATGGTGACAGAAATAAAGCTGACTCAATAAGCAATGAAAACAAAGAAAGATTATCATTTCGATTTAATTAAAATGTGTTCAGTTAGAAAATCAATTTAAAAAAAAGTTGCATAACGCTGTTTTCAGCTTACGACATATTCATGTCTCTAACACACAATTTTTTTCTCCTTCCTCTCCAAATCTACCGATGATGATCGTAGCGCCATTTCTCAACACCAAATGCTATCGTAGATAATATCCCTTATATCCCTAAAACTTTTGAAGATTCTGTCTCTCAGAATAAATGAAGTTAAAGTGGATTTGTCCACCACTTAAATAAGCCTTGAAATCGAAACTACTAACTAATTTTAGTATTTTTTTTATTACTCTAAGCATATCTGTTTAGTATGTTTATATTTGTATAGAAAAACTTTTCTCATACTGATTATAGTAAAAAAGTTTTAATGGAAATTACTTCATTACTCAGTGTTATAATATAAAAATATACAACTTTTAGCTTCCACACTACGTTTATAACGTAAAAAGTGGAAGAAATTATAATCGTTCAGTCCGTCCGTCACCCACTTTCACAGAAAGAACCATAAGTCTCACAAAGAAGTGGGCTACGTCATTTCAAAGCAAAAAATCAGACTAGGCTACATCCGAAATTTCATTAAAAAATTTTAATTAGAAGTTTATTTAAAAAACTACAAATTTAATCTACATTGATATAACATGCAAATTCCATTTGTATTCTATTTTTTACTGTTGCCATTTCGTTAAACGTACAAGAAACTTTATTTAAAACTAGCAAATAAATGCCCGTTCTCCGCACGGACTAAAAAAGAAGTTGTAATCGATCCAAGTATATGTACCATTTAATGCATTCTAAGATAATAAACTTATGTTTTTGTTTCCGCTCATTATAAAGTATAAAATCCTGTTACTTATATTACCTTAAAAATCCAAAATAAAAAAATACGCTATAAATGCACGCATAAAAGTCATCGTAATTTTCCTCATAAACATATAAAACCTTTTAGCTCATTTGGCACGTTTTCGGAAAGAATTTGGCGAGAAAAGAGATATAGCTACAAACACTCTTATTATACAGCTCTAGCACAATGGCCTTCGAACAACAAACCAGCTTTTAAATTTTTTTTGACAAAAGTTAATATTTGGCGCATTTAGTGTAGAATTTGGCGAAAAAGTAAAACAAAACCCTAATATGTAGCTCTAGTACGATGGCCTTGAACAACCATCATATTTATAATTCACGGAAATAGCTTAAATATGCATATTTGCAATGAACAGAACCATCAATGAAGAAATCATCACCTAAACCCACAATAAAATCCTGGAATAGAGATTGGACGGAATTACGTCACTTGAAACATGTCAATTATTTTTCAAATAATGAATTTAGTTTCTGAAAGTAATGGCAACAGAATAAAATAAACATTTTCAATTTTAATTATTTTTGTTAAAAGTTTTATTTAATTTTTTCAGCAGATGGCATCAGGAAAGTAAACAAAAAAATGATCGGATTTCAGCCAAAGTGGTGTAGTTTTTTCAGAAAATTCGAATTTTCTCTAAAAATAGAGCATTTTGAAACCTGAAAGTTCAAAAATCATAATCTAAGTATGAACTACGCATTTGTGCCAAGTTACGAGTCAAACAAATGTCTAGTTTAAGAGTCTATGTGGAACATACCCACAAACACAGAAAACTTCATTTTTATTATTATAGATAAAAATAAAACTTTTGAAAGAATATTTATTTACATATGTGATATAATTCAGTTTGGATTGTTGTGATATCACAATAGAGTTATTTTGATGGTTCATTATATATGTATGAAGAAAGATTCATAGAGAATTCTAACTTTGCATAAAAATATGCAAAGTTTTGCTTTTATTTTTAAAGCATCAATTTTACTAATTCTATAATTTAAGAGCTGTAAATTAATTTAACAAACGATAAATAATAACTGAGTTTTCAAAAGAAATGTAAATGGGAAATTGTGGCGACTCAAAGATTTTTATTTAAAAAAATTACATCATTATTCTTCGAACTTCAAACAAATATAACAAACAATAAAGTCTAATTATTAAATCTTAGAAAGAAGATTAATGTAAATAGTTATGGCATTTAAAAGTTTGAATTACAAGTAGCAAAAGGCCCTGTTTGGCGAATTTCTTTCTGTGGTGCCTATAAATATTTTGTTTCTTACTGAGCACAAATGCTGTGTGGAAGCGGTTTAAGTGACAGATTCTGTAACAAACCTACTTGTTTAAATCTTTATATTAATAGTTACATGTACCATTTTCATTTGATGTAAAATGTAATTGTGATTTTTTTTAATTAAATACCTCTAACGTTTACTGAATACTTTTTATCCCACCCAAACTTACACCAGCTCTACTTTTATTCTTCTAGGTTACCCTTCACGACCCTAATTCCTTATCAGTTGAACACATTATTGATTGCCACAATGGAATGCTATCAGATTTTGATGTACATGGAAATCAGTTAGTCACTTGTGGTTTTTCTACAAGGTAGGTTGTTGAGGTTTTCTTACTGCATTTATAAGACAATTATTTATTTGTTAAGATTTTTTTTAAAAGGTTGAATAACGTGAATGTATGATTTTGTTAACACCTCCGTGTGTAGAGGTTGCAAAGTTGAAAATATTTACTTTATTTATATGCATATTATACATACATATTATTTAGATATATTAACATTTGGCTTTAATATCAATTTGTAGGTCATATCTATTTATCTAGCTAAAAATATTGCTTTTAATAAAAAAATATGTATGATTAGTAAGTATGTTTAGTAATAAAGACATTTGAAACAGTCAAATTTTGTTCTAATGGAGAATGAAAAAAGCAATAAATGCATCTCATCCAATCTGTAGAAAAGCAGGTGAAATCTGTTTTTTACTATTAAAAGTACCAAAATGCTGACCAAAGTATAATAGTCATCGAGGTATTAAGACCAAATTGCTGTTATACTTTTATTTGTGTGTGGTCATTTTTTAAATCCATATTTCCATTTCCTTAGGCATGGGGAATTAACAGTTGAAAGATTTCTTAAAGTTTACGATTTGAGGATGATGAAGAGCATGACTCCAATATCTATGATGTTCCCTCCTCTGCTGCTTCGATTTGTCCCAGCCTATTCGTCTCGCTTGTGTGTTGTGTCACAGGTATTACAATGTCATTCTAATGCCATATCAAAAAGTTTTTTAAAAATCGATTGTGTGAACTTAATCCTTTAAGGGAGGATTTCAAAAAATGAAACTATTTCTCCCAATGTAAGGTGTCGGCCTGTCACTTTACTGTGGTTCTAAATTACAACATGCGTGTACAATAGCTCTCGTGTAGCTCTACTGCGATGCTAATTCAACTTAACCTCCAATGTTGACCTATGGCTGTGTCCTGACTACGACATCAAATGTCACAAATGCAACAAAACTTGGCGATCACCAAGGGCGCCAAGCGATGCAATAGTATGTGGCTGACTCTGCCAAGTCGCCAAGTTTTGTTGCATTTGTGGCATTGATGTCGTAGTCAGGACACAGCCTATGGACAACATTGATAGTTTTTCATTACTAGCATCCACAATTTTATATCTATTGCCTCCAAAGTTATCGGTATGCTTAGATATTGATAAACCCTCTGTTTGTGTGTTGCAAAATTCTGATATTGTTATTTTTTTAAAATCCCCTGTAAAGCGTTGTTTTGCTTGTCAGCTTATAAAAAATGTTCTGATGAATTTAAGAGACAATTTGAAAACACACAAACATTTGGCTTATCTCTAGTGAGCTTACCAGAAAGTTGGGAAACATTAGGTTACAAATTTGTGGATGCTAGATATGACAAAATTCTATTTAATTTCTCCTTAGCTTAACATTGGGAGAAATTCGTTTTCGTAAATTCATGTTCCCTTATTCGATTTACACAATACACTTGTAAGTACAATTTAGCCTGCAGTAAAGCCCTTTTCGGACATGTCAAGATTCTTTAGTCTAACACATTTTTTTTCCACCCAAGAACTTATTTCTGTGTTGAAAAATGAGCTATATATTTTATAGGTGTTTTCTATATATCCTAGTAAATAAGATGCGAATTGTGTATTTGTGATTCTCTGTTTACAATATTGGTGGTTAAAAAATACATGGGTACCCATTCATGTTTGAACAGTACTTGTGTCAACCTGCTGTAAAAGGATTCAAACCATGTGTATTTAAATAAAATGTTATTAAAAGGTTAAGTGTTGTGTCAAATATATTTGTAATTATTAAACTTTTTGTAATTAAACGAATGCCTATACTAATGTTTATTTTATAAGTGTTTAGATATTTTCATTGCCTGTTATATGTATTTCAGACAGGACAATTTCAAATGGTGGACACAGAAAGTTCTGGCAATTATTCATTCTTCATTCATCAAGTTGAAACTGCAGGTGCAGATATTCTCACTTTCGACACCTCTTCTTCTTGTCAAGCATTTGCATTTGGAGATGCTGCTGGTAATTTTTAATATTTTTATATACCTAAATTTAAAAAATTGTCCTATTATATTTAAATTTTTATTTAATTTTATTTAATATAATTTTTAATGAATTGTTATATGTTTGCCAAAACCTAATGATTAAAATAAATAAGAGTTCCCACTTTTTTTACTGCAATTTTATTTTCTCTGCTTAACTGGGGTGCTCCTTTCTTCATTTCTTTGAAATTTTTTTTTTTTAGCTTTTAAAGTCCCACACCTTGAAATATAGATTTTTCTTCTTTTGTTACTTATAATTCAAATGATAGCATATAAATAACTCATATAAATTTAAACGACTAGTTTATAAATTAAGTTAATGCTAATATATGTTGATATACAAATAAATTGTTTAATATGTAATTACATAATTTTATTCCATTGATTTTCTTTTGCACAAAATAAAAGTTTGAATCATTTGCACTGCCACATAACTATTTTCTCTAAATTCCACTTTTTTATATTTTATTATCTTCACATTGCAAATTTGCTATAGAATATTTTCTTTTTCAGGTTATTTACATTTATATGGTGCTAGTAATGAAGTTCAATTTAATCAGTTTCACAGACCTACCGAATTTGCTGATTCTGTGAGTTTTATTATATGTGTAACTTATAGTATTAAGTATCTTAACAATTACTGATAAACACTTCTTAAAAATTGTTATTAATTATGCCCTTTAGGTAGAACCTTTGCCAACAATGGATATAAATAATGAAGTTGTTCCTCTCTCTATTGTTCCTTTGCCTCGTTGTGAAGGTAAACTGCTGTCTGACTTGCCTCAAGAGTTTTGTCAAGTAGCATATAGGTACATACATTAAACAGCTAAATTAAAAGACATTTCAAATAGAACAATTTTAAAAATGTATTTTTTACTGTTAAAATTGATTGTTTTTCATTATAGGCCAACACCTCCAATAGATCCTCTAATTTTAAGTACAATGAAAGTCGTTCGGTCTATTGGGTATGCTCCTAATCCGGGGAATAGACGACGGAATCAAGTTCCATATCAGTTGAATGAAAATAAACAAATTGAATCTCCTGTGTCTAAAGGTAAGAATTTATTTTTAAAAAAACATAAATTTGTTATTATACTAGATTAAAAATGTTTGACATTCAAGACATTTTAATTTATACAGTTATTTTATCCAAATGGTTTTTACACTAGCATCTGCAAAAGTTGCTATAATTTTTTTTATTCGAAAAAAGTCTTATTAATAAATTCTTAAAAATAATTATAATTAAGTTGAACAAGTATGTCTTTGAATACTAATATACAATTTAAGTTTTTAAATAATAACTTCTTTGAAACATTATCAAAATTTTTAAATTTAGTCAAATATATTGTTTTTTAATTGTGAAGTAAAAATGATTTTTAAAATTTTTTTTAGCATTTTTAACTTTAGTTTTTAATGACTCTGATAACTATCTTTTTTTTATCTAAGATTTATATTTTATTTTATGAATTAGTTAAATTTTATTTTGTTCAATAATAAATCCTCCCTATAAGTATGTGTAATTATTTATCATTTAATTTTTCATAAAATTTCCCTTAAAAGAAGTCACCTCAAAGTTGCAAAATTTGAACTTTATATCCAGATAAATTCTTCAAAATTTTACATAATAAAGTATGTGCAATAAAACTTTTAATAACAAATTGTATTTTTTCATTAGATGAAGGAGTTGAAACTGTCCCCCAACGTTACTTAAAACAGGAAATCAAGTATACGAAAATGGGTTTGGATGACATTGATTTCAATAGATTCAATCGCACAAGTTTTTCTGGTCTAGAAGCCAATTTGCCTAACTCCTATTGCAATAATTTAATACAAGTATGTATAATGATTCCTTTTCTTTCTCTTAACTAGTTATTTTGGCATTATGCTTTAAATAGTATCTCTAACGGTTGCGTTGGGTGCCAACTCAGGTGTCGGCCCGTCACTTGACTGTGGTTCTAAAATACGAAGCCCGTCACCAATAGCCCTAGTGTAGCTCTAGTGCGACGATGATTCAAACTAAACTAAACTTAAATAGTATCTCTATAATTAACATCTCCAATAAGTCCTTGCATTGAGATTTTAAAAGTTTTATATATTTTACTTAGTAAAATAAAAAGCAACTTTAAAAAACTTAAATTTTTCTTTCAGATGTTCTACTTTATTGCACCACTAAGAAGTTCTCTTCTAAACCATTTATGTCAACGAGAATTTTGTTTAGCATGTGAATTAGGATTTTTGTTTCACATGTTAGATACTGCTCAAGGCCTACCTTGTCAGGTTTGTTTTGGTAACTCAAAATATATTCACCTTTTTGTGTAGTTATAACAATCTCTTCATTGCTTTATTATCTAAGACTAATAAGAAAACAGAATTAAGCAGAAATCACCCTTAAAAAAGGTTTAGTTTGAACTTGGATGTATGTATCAGCACCAATGAACCAAATCGAATTATGACTAGTCCCATTTTGTTTCTTAAACAAATGAACATAAAGTTGATAAGTATAAAATGGAATAAGTTTTTCAGAACAAAAAATAGCTAAAATCAGAAACGGACTTTAATCATTGAAAAAAGACCTGTTATTAAAAGTTTTGTTTACATGTTTATGAGAATACCAATTTATAAATAATATAACTTTCATCCACCAAAAAGTATTATTTATTTGTACCTACATTTTGTGCATTTAGGCTGCCAACTTCCTGAGAGCTTTTCGTACAATTCCTGAAGCGTCTGCACATGGTCTTATTGTCAACGATTTGAATGAATCCAAAAAGAGAAGCAGCTTGCCAACTTTGGTGCAGAGTTGGACCAGATTTATGCTTCAGCAACTTCACACTGTAAGTTTCTTGATTAACAATAAACTTTTAAGTACTAAAATATTTTTTAATTTAATGCTTTTATACATATCATTCATGTAAATTAATTTTTTAATGTATAAAGTCTTGCAATTTTATGATTTTGCTCTTTTGTATTTGTTTTTTTCTTGAACATTAGCCAGTCTTTACTAATGAAAAGAACAATTGGTTGTAAAAAAATATTACAATAGTTCATTTTATCATATTTTTTTTTAATGATTGTCAACAGTGATAATATTAAGAACACATAATCCTTTAAATTATTGCTTCATTAATAATGTTCAACTGTTTTAGTTTTATTGTTATGTTAATAGGAAACATTAGAAGTCAGTGATCAGATGCTTGAAGACAATAGCTATGAGTAAGTAAAAGTTAGTGCTATAATTCAACTATAGGGTATCAAATTTAAAACAGGCCCCAAACTGCAAACCTTTATTCATTTTAGGGCCTCTTTTAAAATTGCCACTCTGTTTTATTGATCTTATCAGTAGTAATTTAGAATTCTGGATTCTTTAGAAAGTCTGGAAATTTTAAATGTTTAGTTTTATATTCATTTGCTAACATTTAGACTTGAATATAATTTTTTTAAATCCTTCATTTCCATAATACTTCTAAAAATAAACTCTAATTTTAAACTCTTCCTTTTAATAACACAAATGTTTGATATATGAAATTTCTACTTTTTCATCAAACTAAAGTTATAAATAGTAAAATATATTTTGAGCATTTTAAATGAAAACATAATGTGTGTGCAATCGACAATAATTGTATTGGCTTTTTAATAATACATTTTTAAAGGATGTACCTTTTCTATACTTAATTAAAAACAGACAAATAGAAAAGGGACAATTGTTAGTTACATATTTGTTATTAAAAATCAATTATTAATGTATCTTATTTTTTTCATGTATATTTTTCTAGGAACACTTCTATAATGACTCAGCTTTTTGGGGCCAAGCTTTTTAGCTGCAACAGCTGTCGTTGCAGAAGTGAAACTTGCTCGGAAACAACTACTTTGCTTGCACAGTTATTGTATCCAGATAATTATGTTACTGGTTAGTTATTTTTTCTAACTTTTTAAATGAAAATTATGCATTATTAAGCATACCACAAAATTTTTATTTGAAAATGTCTTAATTTTTAGATAAAAGCACTGCTCAGTACACTTTTGTTGATATCATCCAAAGAAGTTTGTCTGTTAAACATCATATAACTGCGTGGTGCGATAACTGCAGTCGTTTTACAAGCATGGTAAATCATTTATAATGTTTTAATTTTTTTTTCTGTTTTGTATTTAACTATTACTTTTAAACATAAGTCGATAAAATAGTTTTTATAATAATTTCTTTTCACTTAGAATTTGTATTTATCATTCATCTTAATTTAGTTCTTGTTAGTTTAGTATTATGCATTTAAAACGGATCAAAATATAGCACAAATTTGGCTTTTATTGCAAACACCAAAAATGTTAGAGACAAATACATATTTTCAATTGAAGGTTTGAACCCAGGAAAGGGTAAGATTCTCATTCCTTGTGCCCAGTGTGTAAAATACTTTTTTTTCTGTGTATAGCAGTTCTGCTACACCAAAGTATTTGTGTGTAGCAATTTTTAATTAATGCATAGAACTTTTGAAAAAATTTATGGACTCTTCCAGTCGCAGTCTCTTTAATTGTTTTTGGGGGAAATGTTAATTTTTGAGAAATATCCCCCTTCCCGTTTCCTCATTTCTTGCGAATAATATTTACACACACATCACATTATAATTATTAATTATATAACATATTGCATTTTATTAAAAAAACCGCTGCATATAGTTTTAAAAACATTACTGGATAAATTTAGAATATTAAATAATAAAGGCTATACCGTACTAAAAAGTAAGAATTTTTTTAATTATATTTGAATTTTTTGTTTACATTTTAAGTTATCTACGTGCTTTGCACATAAAGCGCACGTTATTTTAGTAACAACGTTACCGTTAGATTTGTACTTCAGTCACTAACGACGTGATCCAGTTTTTAACAGTTCGTAACTGAACCGCCATATTTGACTTTCGTTGATTTTCGCAACACAAATTATAACGAATTGGAAATCTCGCTGGCGTGATTATCGGCGTTTTTTTTTTACACTTTTCGCTACTCGATACCAGACTTCCAGTCTGGTATGGAGTTGAGATGTTTCCCTGTTCGAACGAAAAGCGGCTAACGGATTCGAATTGAGATTAAGCTCTATGACTTAGACAACTGAACTGAAGCGATCTGACTTTTCGAATCGTTTGCAAAAACACCATGGTTATGACAAATGGAGATGCTTTGTGAGTATCGCAACTAAATGCGATACAAAGCTAAATCGCAAGTTTTCATTTTGGTGTCGCGTTTCGCGATGCGATACTGCTTATTTTACACACTGCTTGTGCCTGTGATAATAATAAATATTCTATAAAGGATTTGATTCGATTTCATTGCCTTAAAGCATTTTGAACTTTGTGTCAAAAAAAATATCTTGTTGACTTATAAATTACAGCAAATATATTAACAAATATATATATATTTTTTCGATTTCAGATTCAAACTAAATTTTTAAAATCTTTGCCTGATATTCTTGTATTAAACTGTGGTGAAAATAAGCAAGAATTGGAATTTTGGAAAATTCAGTTACAGGTAAGTATTTTTAATGCAAAATAAAGAGAATGTCATTGCTGATTTCCACCGATTAAATTTATGATTATCAAAAGTTGCCAATGAACATACCATAACCCTATACCTTTTTTTTAGTTAGAAGTTTTGAAACTAGACCCTTCAATTATGCTTTATGTTAAATATTTTTTTTAGCTACTGAATAACACAGCAGATGGATCTGTTATGAAAGCCTTGCCAGATGTGTTACGGAAAAAACCTTGTCGTTATGGAGGATTGTGCAAGCGAACAGATTGTAGATATTACCATGAACATAGAAGGTACATTGGTGTTCTCTGTACTGTTTGAGCAAGTATTCTAAATGTTATTTTTTTTACATAGTATAAGTTATAAGTTATATCAAGTTAATCAAGCTTTTTCCTTAAAGCTACATATGATAAATGTGTTTTTCTCCTACACGTTTATATTACTAACCTTGTTGAAACAGTTTGTATAAGATTTCATACTAAATTCTTCTTTATATCAATTTTTAAATTTATATTTTGAACTTAGTATTTTTATTTTAGTGGTAACCGGTTGACTTCTGTTTTTTAGAATAATTCTTTTGGGTTTAATTAAGTTTTAAATAGATTCAGCTCCATTTTAAATAAGTTATGTTAACTCTATGCAAGTTATTTTTATTTTATGAATTTTTAAAATATTTTATTAAAATATTTACCTGATCTTACATTATAAAATAAATTATATCTTGAACTTAAAACTAGAATGCATAACTTTGATGTTGTTTATTTTATGATACATGTTTAAATATTGAGTACTGACATAAATGTTTGCTGTATTTGCAATCTATTTTTAATTTATTGTTATGTTTCATCTATACCTTTACTAAAAATAAAATTTTGCTAATTTTTTTCTCTATATTCAAAAATACTGTGTATTTTCTCTATGAATCATATACAATCATAATTTTTTTTGTTATATTATTAGTTCTGAAAAATCCCAGGATCCATCTGAAAGCTTAGGCTCATGGTTGCCGCAAGCCATCAAACTACAATTAAAACAAGGGGAGGTGTCTGTAAAAGATGTAAATGACACAACTCCGGATGTAAGTATATATTTACAGTCAATATAAGCAATGTATATACAATATGTGTGTATTCTACATTGCTCAAAATTACTGCGATTTTTCTTATATTGGTAATTGTATGT
This sequence comes from Oedothorax gibbosus, assembly GCA_019343175.1. Taxonomy (NCBI): domain Eukaryota; kingdom Metazoa; phylum Arthropoda; class Arachnida; order Araneae; family Linyphiidae; genus Oedothorax; species Oedothorax gibbosus. Next base: position 109,573 of record JAFNEN010000947.1, on the reverse strand, counting down.
ATTTTGTTGTACGAATACTTTTCAGATTATTGAAACTTTAAAAAAAAGAAACATTATAAAATTACCTTATTAGTATTCACATACATATTTAATTTTGCTATCTTTTGTTGTATTTTTGTTTATTTCAATAAACAGACTTAACTTCATAAAAATTAAAGAAATTAACACATTTTTAAATGTAAAGTTCTATAGATGAAACTGTACGATCTTGAATCATAGCTGAAAAGGTGGTTTAAATTCTGATACACAATGTACTAATATTCCCGATGACTCCTATTAAAGTATAAAAAAAAGAGAAATTTATAAATAATTTTACTATCATATGAAAATTTTATTTAAAAATTATTTTCTTAATAAACTGTTTTAACAATTTTAAATTTGTATCTTGTATTTATGACTAGCATTATTTGCTATTAACATGCCCATTTATTGACCTTTTATGATCAAAATGGCATCACTAGATTCATGTTTTAATCTGTTGTAATTTAAGTTATATTTTTATTTGTTAACAATTTAAGTACTGCAATAATTGTACAGGTGTTTAACTTATTAAGAAAATTGTTGGGTGGGACCAGTTTTTTTAAAAACTTTTTTTTATATATTTAAACTTTTTTATATATTTTCTAGGATGAAGGAAACGATTCTGGGGAATCTGTCATATATGAACTCACTGGAGTTGTATCAGTTATTATGGATTTAACTGACAATGGCCGCGATAACATAGTTAGTTGCATAAAAGTTGGCCCAACTTCTCATGTTCGACATAAAGGAAGTGCAGTCCATCAGTGGTATTTGTTCAACGACTTCAGTATTATGCCTATTTCTTCTGTAAGTGTGTTATTAATTATAAATAAGCATATTTAAAATTCTTGTTTAGTATTTCTATTTCTGAATATTTTTGACATTTTGAAATTATCATATGTTTGATTATTTTTTGTAGTCAATTATTGTCATTTGAAAGTCAAAGTAAATTTTTTGGAATTTTATAACTTTTACATTATATATTTTAATGTATGAATTTTGATAAGGCAAGTTTTAAAGTCTGCCTAGGCCATTTATTAGTTGCCCATTTCTGTTTATATTGGCATTAAGCCTGATAATGTTTCAATGAGTTTTATGGAAAGGAATAAGATTGCACTTTTACAAGCACATGTGTATTAGAATTTTGCATTAAACATATTCTTAGTATTGTATAAAGTTATAAACATTAAACAGCACATATAACCTGTAAAAGTTACAATTAATTTACTGTAGTTGTTTAATTAGCTTTTTAAGATTTGTTATTATTGTATCATAATGAAATTATTAAAATCTAATGAAATTTTTTATTTCAGCAAGAAGCAGTATACTTAAATTTTGATTGGAAAATTCCTTGTGTACTTTATTTTACTCGTAAAAATCTGAACACCCACCATAATTTAGAAGGTAATTTTCAACTAACGCAATCAGTCAACTTTTTTTTAATCAGGGATTTGTACTTACTAACTTAGTTCATTTGGCAGAATGAGTGATTTAAAATTAATACTCACTTTATATTTATCAAAATTGGTTTTTATTATGACCATATATGAAAAATTTACCAGACATATTATCAAAAGAATATCAATAATTCGTAGCATTTTATCAGGTTTAAAAAATATTTTAATAGGTAAAATAATTTAAGTATGTTATTAATTGAAAGTATGTTAAGTATGTTATTAATTGAAACATGAACACAAAGTCCTTCTGTAATATCTGCTTAAAAATATTATTACTAAGTTAAATACAATAAATTATATAATGATATAATTTACATTGAAATATATTTTAAAAGTGAAATAAATTTTTAAAAAAAATTGAGCAAGGTTAAATAACCATGATTTCACAATATCTAATTTACTATTGTAAGAGCTGCTGATATAAAAATTTAAGGACCCTATTTGCCTTTCTTTAATTGAAACAATACACATTTTTTTTCAGTATCCAATCCTGTTGAGAAGCAAGTATTCCGTGACGATGTCTCTCTAGCAGCCAGAAGTGGCCAGACACACATGACATTTACTCCATTGTCATTGGACGGTCTGGACCCACCTGCTGGGCGGCTTGTGGCTATGGATGCTGAGTTTGTGACATTGAACCAAGTATGGCCGATATCTTGTTTCATTTCGTTATAAATTTATGAAATGGGAAATTTTTATTTTCAATTATCTATTATGAAATATATATTAACGAATGTAGTAGTATTTAAGTAATATTTTGCGACTCAAAGGCCGCCCTCCAAGCAATTCTAAAAGGACATTCTTCTATCACCCAAGAAATCATCTCAGGTCTTCAAGATCTTCAGACTATAAACAAGACCTGCATCCTCCAGTGGATTCCTGCACACGTCGACATAGAAGATAATGAAACTGCGGATAGATTGGCCAAGGAGGGCAGAGACCTCAACACTAGCTGCAGTGATGTTTTTCTTCAGGATGTGAATGCAGTGGCCAGATATAAGCTTAGAGAAAAATCCATTCAGACCAAACATCTTCTCTCTGAAATAACTGCGAACAGATCTACTCTTAAAACCATAACTAGGCTGAGAACCGGACACCACAGGGGTATGAAGATAGATGGAGATGGCAAGAAGATCTATAGAAGCTGTGTACATTGTCCTGATACACAGCTTACGCCTACTCACATCTATGAGCGTCCGGCTATGAGCGCCAGTCTGAGAAAGATTGGAGTACTGCCGACTATGCTAGATCCGTATGGAGACAACATCAAGCAAGTCGTAGAAGAAATTATCAAAATTCACGGACACATATAGAGTTCGACTCTCATGGACACGACAAAAAAAAAAAAAAATATTAACGAAAGTATTGCGATGAGGTGGAAATCTGAATGGGGATTTTGTGTTTTCTACATGTTTTGGAGGGTGCTGATTCTGAAAAAGGGTTTTTTGAACATCGGTCAGTCTGAAATCACTCTACAGCTCGAACTAAAAGAGTTACTGACTTCAAATTTGGAATGTCGGTTTCTAGTACCTGTTGGACGTCACAGTAGGGTTTTCAAGAAAAGCATGCATGTCCAAAGGGTAGCTGCCATAAAACTTTAAGTTTTAAAAGTATTGCTGAAAAACAAAAACTGCTATGGACTTCAAATTTGGCACCCAAGTTCCTAGTGTTGTGGGAAAGCATAATAATATTTTTCAGAAAATCATGTATGTGCAAAGTGTAGATGCCATAGAACTTTTTAGGCTTTAAAGGTCATGCTGAAAAACAAACACCTTCTTGTAGAAGTCTTTAACTGAATTCTAGCATATAGAATACCTATTATTCAATCGTAATTAAAAGTTGTGTAGTGTTGGTTCACATCCTTAGTTTAAATGGGTTTTCTCAAGCTCAAAAACTCTTGCTGGTAGCATATAATGTTAAAATAAAGTTTGTTGTCCCACTTTCATGTTGTGGTCTCTGAGAAACTGTTTTTTGTTGTTGACACAATGTATTTTAAAAATGTGTTGAACCCTCAGCAAATGTGTTGAGTCATTTGAAGCTGTCCAATCAGCAACCAGACTAACCATGTGTCATTCTAGTTTTCCAACTCGACTCTTAATTTGATTGTATCCTTGACATGCGTCGATTAAAAACGCTTATTCAGCCGAGTTCCCATGGGAAAGGGTTAACAGTCTCCACTAAAACAATTCGATGAGTTTTAACTGCGCACTTTCTAACTAGACCTCGACATGTGAGGCTGTGTGTTTGTGTCGTGCCGAGTTTGGTTCTCGCCCCATTCTCTACAAACTATAAACTATGCTTTATTTACCAATAAATTAATGAGACAATTAACCCTGTGCGACTATCTGTAATTATTACATGTATGTCATCTGTCAAAATATGGCAGTTGCATTATACATTATATTTTAATTTAAACATTCATTCACCATTGCATACCTCAGCTTTAGTCAGATAGGATATTTTTATTATCAGTATAGAAAGAAATCATAAATAATTGGTTTTGCTGTCATTTTATGTTTAATTTTCTTAAATTCTACTGAGGTTTTAAATCTTGCTACTGTATCTATGTTCTTTGTAAAACATTTTAACACTGTGATAAATCTTACTGGAAGGTGAAGGCTAGTCACGATAGCTAAAAGTCCTTTATAATATAAACTATATTAAATTATTACATTAATTTTGTTTGTAATTTCATTTATTATTTCCATAACATATCTATAAAAACAATGACAGTTTTTATCCAATTGTTTTGTAGGAAGAAGCTGAAATTCGCAGCGATGGTACAAGGTCTACCATCAGGCCATCTCAAATGTCCGTAGCTAGAATTTCTTGCGTAAGGGGGTAAGTAATTGTAATTGAATACTAAATATATATATAGATTTAATTATTGTACAATTGTACATGGGGTAAATATTTGTTTTGTGTTTAATTTTTTAAAAACTTCTACTTACTTATTCTCTTTGTAAAAAACAACTATTAATAATAAATATTTTTTTAACCAAACCATTTTAATAAAGTATTTATTCAATTAAAATGTGCACAAATCCTAAGAACTCTCTTCAAGTCTTGAAATGTACACTTACTTTTCATTAGTAGTTATCATTTGTGACTTGCTGTCATTAAATCCCTCGAAATCTATATTTTTTTTATACAATTATTCTATTTTGTATGTTCTGGGATTCTTTACTGCTGCTCCAAATTCTATATTTAATGAAAAACATAATTTTTAGTGATGGACCCATGGAAGGAGTTCCTTTCATTGATGACTATATTTCCACTCAAGAACAAGTAAGTAACTGTCTAAATTAAATTGTAAACCTTGTAAAAGTATAATAAATTTATTACAATTTTGAAGCACTAAGATTTTGTGAATTTTTAAAAATATTATATGTTTTAAGAATAAGTTTCCATCTGCATTTTTGTGAAATTTACAGAAAATGAGTGTTTAAGAGAAGAAAAATGCATAGAATCCAAATGTTTGGCTTCACTTGTTTCATATGTGTTTTATGTAACAGATGTTCATTGTTGTTTAATACTTTTGTGGTGTAAAGTCTATCATTATGTTTGTGGCTAATTATGTTTTGAATGGTATACATATGTATAATACATTACTTTTTTTTGTTGTCCTTTTTTTATTGAAAGAATTTGTGTATTTTTTATTGCAAGGTATTTATAGTATAAGATTTATAGAATTCTTTCATAGTAATACAACAATCACTTTCTTTACTTTTATTTGAATATGGGCTTATACTTATTAAAACACTGAACATTTTATATGTTGTGGTAAATGAGGTTATGAATAATTACAGGATAGTTTCTTACTTTCATTGTAGCAGCATATATATTTACTTTATTTTAACTCAAATACTTATTGCCAAAAACCTAAACATTTTTTAGTCATTTTTTTGTGTAAAAGTTTTATTTATGGTTTTAATTTTTTTTTATAAATATTTTTTATTTACGGTTAGTCCCATACTGATAATGACTAATATTGGAAACATTGTGTTTTTAAATGTTTTAAAATTTTATTTTAAGCAAATTTGAAAATGTGTTCCTGCCTATATTGGGATTGGGAATTTACCTCCTTTTTTCTCACCTATAAAAAATAAATGAAATATTAGACAATTTTTTAATCAAATTTTGTTAAATTTAAGTTTTTTTTTATAATCGAATTAAACAAATGTTGATGTTTTTTATAATGTGGCTCTTTCAGTGTTTTTTTTATTAATTGCATTTATAATTTATGAAAAGCTTTTAGTTTTCTAAACTTTTTTTGAGTACTATTTTTTTGCATCTTTCTTCTGCTGATAATTAAATTTCATTAATACATTGTTTTCATTTTTAACTAAATCTTCTTTTTTTCTTTGAGATTTTAAATTAATTTTCACATTGTAAAAGCAAAATGTGTTAGTTTAAAAATCTTGAGTTAAGTGTTTTACCGGAGCCCATGTATTTTAACAAATTTTACCGTACCAAAATTTTTGAATTCTAACTTGTTGGCTATTTTATATTTCCCTTAAATACTTTTCAATATTTCGTCTCATATTTAAACTAACATACACTTATGTAGCACAAAGTGTTTAGCTCTTTTATAATTGGGAATTAATCATACATATTTGCAATTATTTAAATTTTGAGATAATTTACCAATTAAAAATTGTTTCACGTTTAGAAGTGAAGATATATTAACTCAGTTAATCATCATTCTATTGGCATACTACAAATCAGCAGTGGTTTTTAATAGGGTAATTCTTTGTGTATTTTGTCATAATTGTCAATTCAGTCAAGTATTGGAATTTACCTGTCATGTAACTGACAGTGTTAATTATTGGTACATTATAACTAAATAGTTATTATTCAAAGATGCTTTATTATTTTGAACCCATTAATGACGACTTTGTAAGCACCATTAACACCTTCATTTCCGTATAAAAATGCTAACTTTAAGTTTTTAAAATTCATAACTTCTAATAAACTTAATCAGAAAACTCATTTTTGCATGGCAAATTTTCTTGCCAACTGTCTTTAATGAGTTAAACTAATTATAAAGTATTAAAGATTTTGTCCGTTATTATAAATCAAATAACTAACTATACTTTCTCACTTGTTTTATTATTTTCTTTTTTTTTTCATATAGTAACTAGCATAAGAAGTTGAATTTATTTAACATTTAGTATGCTTTTGTTTAGTTTCAATTAACAATTTCTAAAACATTGGTGTCTTTGGTTTTTCCTATTACAGCCATTTTTCTCATCGGAATAAGTGCCATTATGGAATTCAAATATCAGCTCTTGGATTTCATATCTTCTACACTCTTTGTTTTCCTATGACATTTGTGTCTAGTCCATTGCCGGTGCTGTGTTGTATTGTATAGAAATATACTACTTTGTTAATTAATCAGAGATTAAGTTTTTGAATTATCATTCGAAGTTATGTAAACTTCCTACTTAGTGTGCAATAAAGCATTTAAATTTTGGAAAACTCTTGTTTTTTTCCTCAATATAGGAATATGATAGTTTTTTTATTTGTGAGGCAAGTAATGTCAAAGCTTTAAATTAGTTTTTGTATTACTTGTAAAGACAGCTTATTAAAAAGTTTCTTTATACTTAGTTTCTTATACTATAGCTTAATATTTTATTTTCAAACATTTGCTTAATGATGTATCAATATTAAAAGTTAGCCATGGTAGGGCTACAATTAAAGAAATACAATCTTGCTATGTAAACATTTTTACCAGGAACTTTTAATGATTAGTGGAATGTGTGGTAAAGGTAACCAGATGAGAATGTTTCAAGACAAACATTGACAAAGGTAAACATATTTTTCAAAAAATTGTATTTGTTATAAAATAACCTTTTATAATATTAGTGGATTTAAATAAATGGCTAAAATTTCCCCCCATTTTAATTGTGACTTGCATTTTTATTATATTAACATATTTTTGTCATGTTTGTTTATGTCTTATTTTGCTTGTATATGTTCTTCTATTAAAGTCTATCAATTAAATTAACAATTGATATATGTATGGAAAGCGAGAAAAATTGAAAAAACATTTATTGGTGAAAAATTTTTAAAAATCACAAGCAGTTGCTTGTGCCATTTAGTTTATTAAAATGCATTATTATACAAATAGAATAAAATGAAACAATATTTTTTATATTAGGACTGACATTATATTTTAAATTTGCTCTTGTACATTCCAATAATTTAATGAACATATTACTGTTAAAAATATTTAATATTTTCAGTAAAATTTACTTTCATTCAATGTATACTGATTTTGATGTGTTCAGTATGTATTAAGGTAACACCTACACTTCTTTAAGAGTTCAGTTATACATTTTTAGTTATAATAATTTTCAAAATGTATTTAAACTTTTTGTATCTTTACATTCCATTGTATGCCTTCTAGTAACATGGAAGAGTGTTGTTTCTTTGTTTGAGCTAACATGGCAGATGATTCACTGTATCGAGTTATGTGTGATATAGACAAAGTAGTAACGGCTCTAATACTTCAGAGTGATCCACAGGGCTTGCTGTCTAAGAAATATGATTTGGAGTATAAAGTTTTTTGAGAAATGATTTTGGTATCTTTAGGGGGTTTTGTAGGTATCGAACACAAAGCTAAAATGTCACCTTGAAAATGGTGAGGAAATAAAGAAACACGAAAAATGCTATTGAGCTTTTTTTTCTTCTCATTTGTTCATTAAATATGGCTAACACTTCAAGGAAATGCATGAAATAGAAAACAGCATTTCATGTTCAAGTGCGCAAAAATCTTACAATTCTATGTATGATACATCTTTTTAAAAAATGATAGTATTGAAAAAGTCTTATAAAGTTTGTGCTACAAAACTATTTTTGTAAAAGGATTTTCTAAAAGTAAGTTTTCTTTAAATGCCTTCTAAATGTATTGTTTTACTTAATGAATGAATTGTATTAAAAATATCTGTTAATAAATATGTATATCATAAATGTATGACTTTGTTTTTTGAAAAAATCAATGTTCCTCTGTGCTTTGTGAAATTTTTGTGCTCTACCAGACATCTTTATTGTCATTTCAAGTCCATTTTTAACATTATATTAACATATATAGCTTATTTGGAATTCTTTATAATATAACAAATATTTAATTGCTTTAAACTTGTATTTGTTTGTAGGTTATTTATTCTTTGTTCATAAATATTCTCTTTTAACTTTTACATGAATTTTTTTTTATCAAATATACTCATGATTCGATCATAGAATTTCAAGAAATGCATTTAAAGTACAAGTTATATGTATATTATTACAATAATATTTTTTTAGGTTGTTGATTATTTGACAAAGTTTTCTGGCATTCAACCAGGAGATTTAGATGCTTCGATATCATCTAAGCATTTAACAACTCTAAAGGCAACATACCAGAAGTTACGATATTTGATTGATACTGGAGTTACGTTTGTTGGTCATGGATTGAAGAACGATTTCAGGGTCATTAATTTAGTGGTAAGTTGACATTTTTAATGACGTATATACCAGAAATTATAGAAATTTTCAAATTAATTTTTTTTTAATGCATTATGACACTAACATTTAAATTAGGTAATTGAATACTTGTTAAATTAAAAAAAACTTATGGTTTTGTTATAATAAAATAGTTACATTCCAATTTCACCCTATCTTGTTTCCACTGCTATAATTGAAGGCAGTAAAATTCAAGTGTCACTATTTTTGCACTTGCAAACTACTCTACCAATCTTAAGAAAGAAGATATTTTACAGCAGAAAGAAGATATTTTACAGCATTAATATTCAAATAAGGTGGATGTTTATTTTTGAGTTATAGCTAGTTACATTTACCTTAAATTCCCTATTTATATGTTACAATAAATCGGATTGATTTTGAAGTGAACAATTATAATAATAAAATGTATCATTTTTTCCAGGTCCCACCTGCTCAAGTCTTGGACACTGTTTATCTGTTTCAATTACCAAATAAAAGGATGGTGTCTCTAAGGTTTTTAGCCTGGCATTTCTTAGGTAAATGTTAACTCTTAAATAGTTTTAATGCTTTATATTGGCAGTTCCATGTATAGCAACAAATAACCCATTTCCCCTAGCTACGCTTCCCAGGCTAAACTAATAGATTCGCTTTCTAGTATCAATACTCGAGAAACCTGTTTGGAGGAAGTGAGTTTATAGTATTTTAGACTTCAGAACCCTTTAGCAAACTGAAACACTTACCATATTGAACTGTCATACAAAGTAAACAAGTAGGTTTGTTACAGAATCTGTCACTTAAACCGCTTCCACACAGTATTTGTGCTCAGCAAAAAACGCACTATTTATACACCTCTGAAAAAAATTCGCTTAACAGGGCATTCAGCTTATAATTTATTTCTAATTCAAACTTTTAAACGCCAAAATTAACTATTTTCATTAATATTCTTTCGCAAATTAATAATTACTCATCGTTTGCTGAATTTGTTTGAAATTCGAAAAATTATTATTCAAAGTTAGAATTCTCTATGCATCCTTCCTCACACATATATAATAAACCATCAAAAGAACTCTATTGTAATATTACAACAATCCAAATAAAATTATAACACATAAATAAATATTCTTTCAAGAGTTTTATTTTTATTTTAAATAAAGTTTGTCGTCCGTTTGACGAAATCGCAACAGTGAAAATATAAAATAAACAAGTAGGTTTGTAACAGAATCTGTCACTTAACTCGCTTCCACATATTTGTGTTTAACAGGAAAAAACGCGCCAAACACAACATTAATTCTATATTTAACATTTACAAGCTAAATTTGGCTAGTTTCATTTATTTTATTTCGAAAATTCAATAATTATTACTTATCGTTTGTAAAAATTAATTTATATTTTAAAGAATAAATATGTCATATTCCTCGCTTTTAAATAGGATGAAAACATTTCATATTAACATACAAGGATTCCGTAGTGAAATATATTTGACGTCATTTCAAACTGATGGATGTCGCAAAAATAAATTTATTTTAATTTATTGTCTAAAGAATTAAAGTTTCTCGAGCGATTGTTGCGAATGGCAAATGTGATTTAATTCTAATAAAAACAGGGCCTTTAGCTATTTGTAATTCAAAGTATTAAACGCCAAAATTAACTATTTTCATTAATCTTCTTTCTCAGATTTAATAATTAGACTTTATCGTTTGCTAAATTTGTTTGAAGTTCGAAGAATAATGATGTAATCTTTTTAATAAATATTTTGTCGCCACAATTTCCCATTTACATTTCTTTCAAAAATTCACTTATTTATAGTTTGTTAAATTAATTTACAGTTCAAAAAATTTATAATTTGTACAATTGATGCTTTAAAATAAAAGCGAAACTTAGCATATTTTTTTATGCCAAGTTAGAATTCTCTATGCATCTTTCTACATACATATATATAGAACCATTAAAAGAACTCTATTGTGAGAATACAACAATCCAAACCGAATTATATCACATAAATAAATATTTTTTCAAAAGTGTATTTTTATTTAACAAAAGTTTCTCGTACGTTTAACGAAATGGCAACAGTAAAAATATTGAATAAAAATGGAATTTGCATGTTATTTCAATGTAGATTAAATTTTTAGTTATTTAAATTTTAAATAAGCTTCTAGTTTAAATTTTTTAATGAAATTTGGCATGTAGTCTAATCTGATTTTTTGCTTCAAAATGACGTTTCCCACTTGTCTGTGGGACTTGTGGTTCTTTCTGTGAAAGTGGGTGACAGACGGACTGAACGATTATAAAACCTTCCACTTTTTACGTTATAAACGTAGTGTGGAAGCTAAAATGGAATTGGCATGTTATTTCAATGTGGATTAATTTTTTAGTTTTTAAAATATTAAATATACTTCTAATTTATATTTTTTAATGAAATTTGGGATGTAGCCTAACCTGATTTTTTGCTTCAAAATGACGTATCCCACTTGTTTGTGCGACTTGCGGTTCGTTCTGTGAAAGTGGGTGACGGACGGACTGAACGGTTATAATACCTTCCACTTTTTACGTTATAAACATAGTGTGGAATCTAAAATGATTAACACTTGGTCATAATTGGTTGTATATACAGTAGACACCCTTTTAACTGGCCTAAATGGGACTGAGGGCAAGCCGGTTAAGCAAAAGTTCGGTTGAAACGGAGACGTTAAATTAAGGTTTGGATGTACATTTGATTGCATATTTGTACATTTATGATATTTGCCTTGGAAATTACTACACATTTAAAGTGATGTGCTATTTTATTCAATGTATTCAAGCATTACATGTTACATACCATTAAAAAATTATTAAACTATTTTTGATGTTGAAAATCTGAAAATTGCCACAGTTTCACCCCTTTTTTAAAGCAGCGTCTCATCAATGAGCAATTGATAACAAAACAACAAATTTTCAGCTGATATTTACATTTTAAGGATGAAAGAAATACTATTAAACAGTCCGCAGCTAAAAGAGGGAGAATTAATGTACTATGGAAGTTTAGTCACTATAGCGCAAACCTAACATCCTAATGATCTAATTAACTAACTTTTGTTAAAATTTTCATTAATTGTTTACTACTTTTATAACTTGTTTAAAATATTGGAGTCATGGTTATTACTTGAAACACTTTATTTTTTGTAATAATGTAAAAACTTCGAAGACATGTAAATATGCATGATAAAGAATAAAGAGTTAAAGACCTTTTTAATATTCAAATTGTCTGTAATTTCAGATCTTAAGATCCAAAGTGGAATGCATGATTCGATTGAAGACGCAAAAACAGCTTTACAGCTCTACAAAAAATACCTGGAACTAGAACAGAATGGAAAGTTCAAAGAAGAACTTAAAAAACTGTATGATGCCGGAAGACAATTGCATTGGAAAGTTCCAGGAATTGATGATTGAAATTGTGCTGTTGCATTCAGCATACTCAATGACTCAGTAGTACTTACATTGTGATAATTTCAAGGATCAACAGTTCATTACTTTACATACATCATGATCATTCAAGATTACGGGAGTGAAAGATGCTGGGTCAAATAGGAATTGCCAAGAACTTGTCAAAAATGAGCATAATGGTCTAATAATGCACTAACTGTAGTATGCAGGGTTTCCATGGATCTTGAAAAAGCAATTTTTAATCTTGTTTAGAGGGTCCCTAACTCCTAAAAAGATTTTCTGAAAAAGTGTAATTTATCTTTCTGATACTCAATGAAAGAAAATTAGCTGGATATTTTTCCTCATAAATGTCCCATGATTAGTTCCAATTTAATTAGTCGAATTTAAATAAATATAATTGTTGTATATTTATTTAGATAAATCTAAAAATCCTTTAAGAATTGTAAAATGCATTTTTGCAACTAAAGTTAAGGTTATGCACATATGCAGCCACAATAAATGTTAAAAGGACTCTAGAAAATATTTCAATTTATTTAGTTTTTAGTGGGTTCCCTGAATAAGTGGAGATATAAGTTACTGTGTACAAATTTAAGAATACTACTACAATAATTTGCATTGATTTTAATGAACACCACTTAAATAAAACAGTTTTAAAAGTTGCTCTCCTCTGTTACCCACTTTGCATTAAATTTTTTATTGAAGTAGTTATGGTATTTAATATATTGAGGAAAAACAATTTAAATCTGAACTTTAATTAATACTTACAGAATGATTTTATATCTGTGTTAGTTGTATTTGAGTTTCACAATTTTGTGTTAATTAGAATTTTTATACTTTTTTTTAAAAAAAAGGAAAAATTTTAATGAATATTTGTCATGTATCCTATTTATTAAATGTATTTTTAATTCTATTTATTTTAAATAATCTAGGTGTTGGTTGGTTTTTATACAATTAGGGATATATAAATGACTTTTATAACTTTGCATGTATTAAATTATTTATTTTGATCAATTTATAATCCACATTTACAATGAATTTGTCTAACATAATTAAAACATTGTACTATTTATTATAATTTATTTTGTTTGCATAAATTTACTGATAATTATTTAAATTACTTATATAATTATAAATACAATTTTATTAACTGTTTAAAATTTAGTAATGTGTTCCAGTAATGCCACGTAACTGTTTTAAGTAATTTGATTTGTGTGTTTATCTGTTATCTATATTCCATGTTTCTTTTTGTTTAATCCTGTAGTAACATCTAAGCTAATATACAACAATGAAGGCCAAAGAACTGAATATAATTGTATTGTTTTAAAATGTAATAAGCAGGCGTGGTACTAAACTACACTTGTAAAATTTTGTTTTATGCTGAGCAAACTTTTAATACTTGTTGATTATTATGTTTAAAACAAAAGCGATTTAGTAACATTTTGGGTGGTTTTGTTCTGAATCTTTCTCTTTTCTGCATGCGTTTAAATCTTTTCTGCAAAATGAAATCGTGAAATACTGCCACCTGTATATTTTTAATGTGTTATTTTTATCTGTATGAATTTTAATCTGCATTCAAAGTTATTAAATAAAATCTTATATTTAAAGAAAATGATTAATTTTTTTTAGGTGAAACAATTGAATTTTTGGATAGTTGAACCTAAAAATTTAAATTTGCCTTTTAATAGCATGGAACTTAAAATAAATCACATCATTCAATGATAATAAATTTTATTCAGAGAATGCATGATTAATATAAGTGCTTATACAATTATGTAATGCCAATGAGAACTTGGTAGCATATCAAAGGTTTTCAAAAAAATAGTCTTGTTGAAAATTAAAATATATATAAATATTTTTTATATAGCTGGTGTGCGTAGAAAAAGCATGTATTACTTAAAAAAACTAAACCATTTGGTTTGTCAATTTACATTAAACTAATTTTAAATTGCAATTAAGTGCAAATAAGCTATATCTTATTGAGCAATTTAAATCTATATTTGAAACTAAGCAGTTATGATTACTGCTATAAACATTTAATACAAAAAGAAATATTTGAAAAGCTAAATAAATATATGCACCACGCTAAAAACTTAAAACTGCAATGCTTAAAGCATTAACTGAATCGACTATTTGTTTTAAATATATTTTCCAATGTTAGTTCTGTACTGAAGAAACTATTTTAAGAATATGCAATAAAAATATTTTGTGGCATGCATAAGTCTTATGTTTAGATATTTAAAAAAATCACAGCTTTTGGAAAGTTAAATTCAGAGATCAATAGTTGAAATATTATATACAATATTTACATAAATATTTAAATATATAATACATAGATTATACAGGAAAGGCTAAAATTCCAGATATATTGGGAAAATCCCTATACACTGTTCAGACCCTTTCAACCTTTAGCACAGAAAAAAAGTCACATAATCATAATTGAAGATCTTAGTGGAAAAATGTGCTAAGTGACGAAAAAAAGATGAAAACAAGAAAATGAGGTTTAAAGTTTTTAGTTTGCACTTAGATACATGAAAAACAGTACTTGCAAACGGTTAAAAATATACTTAACTTGAAAAAGGGGAAACTTTTTATCTTTAAAGGATGGAATAATATGTTCATTGACACAAAAATCTATTTTTTTTTAAATGTCACTTTGCATGTTCTTTCACCAAGTTCTTTAATTGTAAATTACACATTTTAAGAAGCCATTTGATTTAACTTGTGGAATTGTGTGAAAATTTTAAACAAATTGAAACTAAAAAATACCCAACACAGTAATGAGCATAGTGTTATGGAATGAATTTTTAAGATAATGTTTTTTATTAAAATTTAATACATAAAATAGAGTGGCATTAAATGGAATAGTCACTTAATTAAATGAAATTCCTGAGCATGGAACAAAATTTATATTTTTACACTGAAAAAATGCCAACTTGTGAAACCAAATTGCCATTAAATAAATAAAAAATCAGGCCTTAAGTTTTTTAAAGAATTTAAAAAAAGTTTTTCTGAAAATCACAATATGATGCAATTAACATCGGTTTGGTTAATAGCACATATATGCATCAATTGACGACCACTGCAATAGTTAAAAAGGTTATAAATTATTGCCGAACTGTGTTTGTTTTATTGCATCAATATGGATATTAATCCTTAAGGAAGATCAGTGATTATTTCAGAATACCTTATAATTTTAATGAATAAAGCTAGTGCAAGAAAAAGCAATAGAAGCTTTTTTTAGAGAAATGGACTATGCATAAAATTTAAATTTGGCACTTTACCTAATACTGATTGTAATAATGGCAACTTTTTTCCAATCACCAAGATGTCAGGGTCAAAACTTTATAAACTTTGATTAATCAAATTCATCATTCATATTTATCCTTTAAGATGGAAGGATTGTTGTTGTTTTTACTTCTTCTACGGTAAAGAAATTAAACTAGATACCTGATTAAACTACATTAACCCTATCAAGACGAGTACTACCATACCTACATTAAACAACAATGCTTGTTTTCATTGGAGTGCAAAGGTTACTAAAAGCTTGAATTGCAGAAAGCTTATGAACTTGCATATTAGTTTACCTTTTATATAAATCATATTTTTATACATGCCTAATATAAAGTTTTAAAACAAAGAAAAGTTTAAATATGAGATACATAAGTGTTTGCTCAAAAAAAAGATTTTTTAAAAGATTTTGATTAACAGGTCAGATAAGACTTATTTAAAATTTACCATAAACCCCTTCAGCTCGTTTCATGTAGCTACTGTGAATATCCTGGGCTTTATCAAGGGCAAAATAATAGTGTATCTATTAGATGTTCCAACGAATCTACACAACATTGGGCAATATTGAACTTGAGACCAACTGAGAGCCTCCATATGAAACGTTTATCAAAACAAGTCAAAATGACTTGTCAGAAAACAGTTAAGACTGCTATGAAATGTCCTGATTTATTGTTTTGGGAAACGGGTCATGTTACATATAGTGGTGTGTAGAGATGATGTAGTAGACACTATCATCCCCCCCCCCCCCCTTGATGACTATGAATGCCTATTTATGTAAAATTTAATTGAGACTTGCAGGCCAAGTTTTAAATTTTTTTTTTATAAATAAAGATAATCAAGTGCATCAATTGCATTAGAAGTACATGATTAAACAAAATTTTTAAAACAAAATGTCTGTACTATACACAATTCTGAAAATAATTTTGAACAAACCGTATCAAATAAGCTTTCTGTAATTCAGAGTTTATGTTAAATGTCTATAAGTTAACATCTAAAAATATTAGTATTTAGAAGTAAGGAATCTAAAATGGGAAGTCTTTAGTGGGACTTTAAAATTCTTTTATCTAGTAATGGACAGATTTTGTAGAATATTGAGACTGTAAAAGAAATTATATCTAATTGCTTAAGAAAATGGAAACGTTAAATAACTGCTGCTGGAATAAAGCAAGATGTGTGAGCTGACATCTAGTGATTATTTCCAAACATACATGAGGAATGAAAAATTAATCCCGTAGAGCTCCATTGATTGTCACCATCATTTTCCGGGATCCTAAAGAAAATATAAAAAATGACTTTTACAATCTTTCAAATTTAAAATTACAAACATGTTAGTAAAAATAATTTCACAGGCATGTAAAGAATTTTAAATTTTAATACAATAAACACCTAACAAGTTGATTACTTAGAATCTAGGTGTTGTCTTTTTGCATAATTTTCTGGGCTTAATAGTTCCCTAATTTCAGGCTTGCACCTGTTTTTTCCTAATTTTCCAATTTAGCATAAATAATTTTTTAAAAGAAATGTTTAAAAGTTAGAAGACACAAATTGTTTAAAATGCAAACATTATCATAATTTAGCATTAGACACACCATTATAAGAAAACATTTCGATGCAAAGAAAATGTCGGAAAGTTTTTCGATTAATTTCGCATTACTTTCATTGCCATTTGTATCTTTATTTGGCATATTTGTAGGTTTCAAAATTTGCATGTAAGTTGTGGCCTTACCACTCAATTCTGTGAGGCAACTAAGATTTTACCATAGAACCTTTCTTGGTAAATTTTGTTAAACAGATCGACAAACATACGTGAAATATATAAAGCTAATTACCTGCTCTGTTCCTGTGTTCACAAAGCCACACACCCTGCCAACTTCCCAAGTTCAACTGCCCTTCAGTTATTGGGATGGTCAAATTGGAACCAAGGAAGCAGGACTTAATGTGAGCAGGCTAAAAGAAATTAAGCAGAGTTAATTTTGTATCTATTTTTTCAAAACAATAAGTTGTACAAAACTTCATATACTATAATTTTACTAACTGGTGTATGCTACATATGAATGAGTCTTCCATTTCCAAAAGGGCCAAACTGCCTGGCAATAGTCCATAATCAATTCTGGTCTGCTAAGACGTGCCACAAACTCAGTGGCCAAAAGTTAGCCCCATACTTACCAGTCGACCCTGAAATGCAAGAGATAACTCCAGATAGTTGGAATTATCGTCGTTCTAGAGCTACACGAGGGCTAATGACGACGGGCGTCGTAATTTAGAACCACAGTCAATAAAGCTCTAGATTAGTGGTCGCCAGTCGCCAACTGGCGACTGTTACATCGAAAGTGGCTACCTAAAAATCGAACCCCAGTTGCCAAAAGTGGCGATCATAATTTTTCCTTTTTGTTCAACAAATAATTAATACTGAAGCTGCATTTCTAAAATAATAATAATAAAACCCTGCTCCAATTCGATTCTGTCGGGAAGAAAGACTTGATGGCAGTTGTTGCTCATTGGTGAAATTTTTCCCTCATCATTGGCCGGTGTTTCGTGTGACGTCACTGAGTTGGCCTCCATGTGACGTAAATGGAGTGATTTTACCCTCCACACGGCTGGGCGACGAAAAGCTTAAATGCAAATTTGATTTTTAAATCTTGCTTTACAATCTCGGCAATTTACAGGTGATTGATTACAGCTGATTAAAATCTCAACTATTAATTTAAACAATTCTGATATGAGAAAATTTCATGAAAAATGAACCCAAATCGAGGATGTGATCGTGGTGGAAAAAATAATTTGTCATTTTTACTGAAATCGTAAGTGAATGTTTAAAAGCACGCTAATTACGAGATGAAAATTTTAAACATTTACGCTTCAGAAATCGAAGATGAAAATAAAACTCGTCAACATTTATTAGGGAAAATACTGAACGAATAACTGGCTACTAAAAATGCAAATGTGGCTACCATTTTTTTTCACTCTGGTAGCCACTGGCTACTATTAAAAATTCCCAGTCTAGAGCATTAACAGTCAAGTAACGAGAGATAACTCCATACTGGACTGTCTGTCGCCATTGCCGACAGAGTTTGGCATTCGTAAGCAGGCCAGAATTGCTTGTAGATATATTTCAAAGCAATTAAGCCATTTTGGAAATGGAAAACTCATACCAAGATGCATAAAAAGGTAACAACAAATCAGTGTTTAAAAAATATATAAAGTTATAAAGAATAACTTGCCATGTCATCAGGGCCTTCACATGAATGCCGGAAGGGAGTGCTCTATCAAAGTAAAAAAATATATAATTGTCATTTTTGTGAAAATTTTATAAAATAATAATATCCGTATAAAAAACATCTAAAGAGGCTGTACAATAAAAATAACAAGTCAGAATTATTTAAAATTAGGACAGGAACGATTTTAAAGCAAGAAAATACTATCAAGGGAAAATATGCTATAAAATGGAGCAATGGAAAAATTAGCAAAGAACATTAAACTAAACTAAACTCCTCGGCGCAACAGCCTATAACTGGGCCAAGGCCTGCCGTGCACATTTCAGATTTTGTGACCTAGGGCTCTGGGGTGCTAGGCATAAGTCCCGGTAAGGTGGTCAGCCTCACGCGGAAACCCCAGTGTTTAGTTCCCAGCATGCTTGGTACCCATTTTATCGACCCACTCAAGGGATGAAAGGATGGGTCAACCTCGCCCAATCCGGGATTCGATCCCCGGACCTGGCGTGGCAGTGCAAACTTAATAAAACTGTTCAACTTAATAAAAGTGCTATCTCTAAAAGAATCTATGAACATACTCAATTGTTTCATTACTCCTATATGTATTTCATAATTCTACATATAAAAAATAGGTCTTGTGCTTTTCATAAAAAAGACAAAAAAAGATGCAGAACATTTTACCATTAAAACACCAATTCTGGGATCGAAATGAAAAAAAAATAGTTTGTGATCTTAAATTAGTTGGCATTAAATGCTCATAACTGTACTCTTAGCGGAACAAACTTTTCAAGTTATTGAATATAAAATATTAAAATGCTCAACATTTTTTAATTATGTATTATTATTAATTTTAAGATAAGTCTTGGAAAATAAAAACTTATTTTACCTCAGGTACAAGCTCTGTCAGAAATGTTTCCATGTCTTCTCTAAAACAAGATAAAAAAAATCACACATTAGATTGAAACATTCACCACAAATAACTATGACTAATAATAAAAACATTCAAATTTAGATTTTAGATGCCTGCTTGAAAATGAAACAAAATTTTAAAAAATATTTGGCTGTTAAGTTGCATAAAGATTAATGTTAAATTAATATTGCTTACATCAACTAATGTGTATATAATGTAAGTTACATACATTATGAACTTTCATAGTATCAATGCATATTATAAAAAGTGTGAAATATAGATGTGACTTTTTTTGCATGCAAGAAATTTATAAAATTTAATTTTCTTAAGAGTTATATTAGTAAGAAATATTTATCAGATCAAACATTTGAAAATGGTCTTACCTAACATCAGGATCCCAGTTCTAAAAAGATACACAAAACAGTTATTATTTTTATTATAAAAACATTATTATGTGTAAGAATTTATTGAGTGTTTAAAAGTATGTAAAAGGAAACATTTATAAAATAAGCAAAATGTGGTGTAGTAAAACTGAACTAAATATTTTACTATTGTGTAGTGGTGAGCGTTCCTGCCTCCTATGAAACCACTTTGGGTTAGTATATGGGTTCACTCAGTTCTTTCCGGGGTCGATAAATGATAACCAGAAAGTTTGATCAAGAAGTTAATTGAGGGTTTATCATTAAACTAGCAACTTTGCATGGACAATTGCTAGTATTAGAAGCTCAGACAAGGAGGCTACAAACATAGCAATGGGTGCCGCCTAACGAGCCAGTAGGTTTGGGGCAGATTATAACTTTTAAAATAGCAATTTAAAATTTCATTTTAAGACACAAAAAAATCAGTTAAAAACTAAATGTATTGTTTTTATTGAAATTTCGTTTAATCTTTCGTGCTTTAAATTCAAGAGTAACAATTACAAATGGAAATTTATACATTGAAAAAATCGGTAAAAATTTAAAATTCTTAGTATATTCACAATTCATGTTTTTAAAGATTGGAGGGCAATATATCATTCATGCATGCAAATACTTTTTAATGAACTATCTAATGAAAATAATGATTTAAAATTCAAACAAACAACGAGTATTTTTGTAACCTTACCTCATTGAGAGCCAGACTAGCTGAGGTATGCATAACTGATATAAAAAGTTCATTTTGTTAGTATCAGTTTAAAACTTGATTATAATAGTGGATGCCAGAATAATAACCAAATATAACCTATGTACTTACTTTCAATATGCAACAACCCAACGGAAAACCTAGCTATTTCAGGTACTTGTTTCGATATTTCATCCGTGATCAAATGACAACCTCGTAGTACAGGACGAATGTTAATTTTCTTCTGAAACCAAGCAGACCCAAATTTAAATATTGAAGTATCGCTCGAAACACTAGATCGAGACATGTTTATCTGATAATTCTTTTGAACCGCGCGAGGATAATAGGTTTTTAATATAAGAGAGTAAAATAAATCTATAGATTTTAACTAATTTATTTACAAACTCTGAATCGAATACGAAACTACTGTGTTTTTAGACTTACGGTTGCGATTAATATATCAAATATTTACAAAAAATAAAAATAATTAATAATTTCATTTATTTTTATGAATCAATATTTATTATAAATAAAGTTTATCTTTAATAAATTATAAGAAAAATTATATTTTTCTTTAAATAATATTTGAATTAAGAAAAATTCGTTATTAGGCAATATGATTTCTATCACTTTGTTATACAGGTTTAATTAAATATTTAAAAATATGCTTATATTTTTAAAGATTCATTTGTTATATAATTCATTAATTAAACCCATCTAAACAAGATTAATTTTCCAAAATTTTCGACGTACTTTGAAATAGAAGATATAAAACAGCTCAACATCTGCCGACGTACACCTACTTCGCCTTTTCTTGACCTTCTGCTCGTCGGTTGTTCACTCTCGTCAAAGTAGACACAGCATAATTTAAGTTCTTGTTCCCGAAGTTAAATAGATTTCACCCAAAATCTAAAATGTATGCTGCTTGTGCTACCCCCTTCATGAGAGTCGCCATGACCTCCGCCGTTCGATCGGCCGTGCGACCGCTCAGCGCTGCCGTCACCACAAGGCGAGAAGTGATGCCATTTCGCATGGTGCAGGAACCAAAGGTTCCCCAGGTATCCTTATCCCAGTCCCTGATTGCTGCCATGCCCCGTGCCCTCCACACCAGTGCCGTATCCAGGGATATCGATTCCGCAGCCAAGTTCATCGGAGCTGGAGCCGCTACCGTGGGTGTTGCTGGTTCCGGAGCCGGTATCGGGTCAGTCTTCGGAAGCCTAATCATCGGCTACGCCAGGAATCCATCTTTGAAGCAGCAGCTCTTTTCCTACGCTATCTTAGGATTTGCCCTCTCCGAAGCCATGGGTCTGTTT
Organism: Oedothorax gibbosus; assembly: GCA_019343175.1. NCBI lineage: Eukaryota > Metazoa > Arthropoda > Arachnida > Araneae > Linyphiidae > Oedothorax > Oedothorax gibbosus. The sequence continues at coordinate 87,366 of JAFNEN010000947.1, read as the reverse complement.
TGCTTGATGATGGCCTTCTTGCTGTTGTTTGCATTTTAAATTCTTGACTGAATAGACATCATTTGGTTTATACACCGTTTAATAGATCCAGAACTCATGAAATGCAAAAATAGAAATCATTGTAATTGGTCAATAAATTGTCTAAGTTACTACTAGTGTCTCAATTCAATTAATGTCCAACATTTATATTGTGACTTTTGCACTATTATGTTAATATTAATTATATTGAATTGCATATTTATAAAAAAAATACTTCCTTGAAATGACCTCTAAAGTTAAACTGATATTCTCTGGATCTAGTATGAAATTTATCTTTGTTTAGTATTTCAGAATTCATGTTTTGTACGTTAAATAAACTGTTTTAGTTGAAAAATTAATTTTAGTGTGTTTACTTTTAATCGTTTTGTTGTTGTTTGGCCATTTTCCAAACATCAACAAACAAGTTAAGAGATAACTTGCTACCTAAAAAAAAATAAGTTTAAATATACTTTTTTTAGTTATTTGCTTATTGGTGAAAAGAAAAGGAAGTTAAAAGTTCAGTGGAAATGTAAACGACTACTTTAGATAATATACTGATGTGGTGTTTTAGTAATTAACAAATTAAATTTCTACTAAATTTACTTATCAAATTATTATAACTAACCTAGATTTAGTTTTGTTTATTTTTATATTGAACATTAAGATTATTTGAAGAATTGCAAAGATGGTTTAAATAAGTCATTAACATAATAAAAATTAGGGTTTTACAGTTTATTCTTGATCCTTTCAATATAGAGGCCAGTTAATATAGTGTAATTGTTATGGGTTTTTTTTGAAGAAATTTTTTTAAAAACCTCGAGATTAGACCAAAGGAGAAAGTCTGGTTACTGATTTGTTTACAAGTAATGTAGGAAAGAGTTTGACCTTCCCAAGTATCCTGTGAGGAATTCTGAGGTAAATTATTGAGGGATACCGATACCCCTACCTTTTGGGGGTACTAAATTTTTAAATTAAGCTAGTGCCAGAACTGAAATTTAAATGGCAGAATCACAGTAGTTAAATAAGGCTAAGAGAGAGAGAGAGAGATGATCAGTCACATAGAGCTAAAGCAACTCTATGGCTAAAGCCATTAGTTTTGAAATCACAACTTCTGTGAAAGTATTGCTTTTGCCATGTAAGAATTTATTCACTAGGTATTAGAATCATCATAACAGCAAAATAACACATTTTTGGAGGAGAAATATCTTATTTTAAGTATTTTTTAAAGTTATAATTGCCTCAAAATGTTCTAGAGGGCGACACTATTTAAAAATTTTATCAATTATTAAATAACAGAATCCAATTTTTCTTTCAATATATTTTTATTTTGCAGTTATGACGATTTTTATAACTAGTAAAAATAAATCCTTACATGGCTAAGTAATATTTTTGCAAAGGTTGCTATTTTAAAACTTTTATTAACGCTATGGATTTGACCGACTTAACATCCCTCTTATGTTGAGGTAACAACAAGTGGCCTAATGGTTGTGTGCTTAGTGCTGCTATGGCACAGGTCTGGGGTTCGAGTCTCTGATTGACCAAGGTTCACTTAATCTTTCATTCATCCCTTAAGTGGGTAAATAAAATGAAGACTAAGCAAGCTTGGTAACTAAACACTGGGGGTTCAGAGTGAAGTTGACCACCTAACCTGGACAAATGCCTAGCAGCCCAGAGGCCTTGGTACATTATGTAATTTTACACCACTGAATTAAGTTTTTAGAGGTAGCAATGATCTATTGGACACTTTACTGCGTAGTTTAAAAGAAAATGAATAAAGAGATTGTCTTAAAAGCTTAACATAACACTTAATTAGGAAGGAGTCATTGAAAGAATATTTGTTGATACTGTTGAATCAGTGATGTAGTTGGTGAGCTGCCTACCTCATAAACCCGAGATCCCGGGCTCAAATCCTGAGTCTGGGTGGGAAAACCGGAGATACACATGTTTGTCATCATGTGGCATGCAAAAGGAAATCTATGCCTGCTTTACATCCACACAGAGCTCAAATAAATTATAAAAACTGGAACAAATTTGTAGGGAGAGCTTCGTAGAATAGATGGTGCCCCAAAAAATGGCTCTCAAATATCTGGGAATTGGATAGTCGAGTCTGTGAAAAGCCTAATGTGACAAAAAATGAGCCACATTAGTAGTAAAAGAAAATTAATGCTTTGCTATTTCTTATCAAAGTTTATTAAAATGTTTTTTTTAAAAATAAATTACAAATTTCTATTTCATACCTGAACTAATCAGTTTTTTTTTTATTTCCCAATTTTTTCTATTTATTAAAGCTAGTAAATTTAATTTTCAAAATACTGTGTATTGGTACTGTTAAATTTACTTCAAACTAGAGCTACACAAAGGCTATCTTTCAGGAGACTGAGCTCAAAGCAAATGGCATGAGAAATAGTTAGCACACAATCAAAATATTCAAGACAATTAAGTGATTAATCTAAAGAGTCACGTATAATGGGTTTATTCAAAATGCTTTTCTTGTCACCTATGCATTGAACCCAAGAAAGGGTTGCAATTGATCATTTCTTCAAGAGTTATAATTCCATAAATAAGAATTATTAAGCTTTTGTTAGGATAAAGATTTTACTATAATGGTCACTAAATCCTTCCTCTATAGTTCAATATTCTTTTTCTTAGACCTGTTTAAAACTTATAGGTAATACTCTGCAATTTAAAACCTACTTTGTACTTGTCAAATAAAAAATAACTAGCAACTGAAATAATATTTTATAAAAGGAATTTTTGTATTAAGATAGAAACATTCTGGAATATGCTATAAAAGACCCACATGAAACATTTAATCAATGTTTCATTGTAAAAAAACAAAAATTAATACGTTTTCTCAACTCACCTTTAAGGTAGATAAAGAGTTCAACCCTTTATCTACCTGCTCCTCTAAATTTCTGACGAAATCTTCTTTGTGAAATAGTAGCAATAATAATATACAAAGAATAACTAGCTATAATTTATTTAAAATTTGCATCATAACATAAAAATCACAAAAAAAAGCAAATACCTTAATGGTGTATAAATACATACATTAATAATAATGTACTTTTTATTGTGAATATTCAATATGGTACTAATAAAAGTGTAAAATTCATTACTGAGTAACAGACTTAAGAAATTTTATACAAAAAAAGTTTAAAATCATAATTGCAGGCTAAGTAATGAGTGCAAATAAATCAAATAATAAATAGGAAAGATACCATTACATTTTCTTTAAAAAAACCCCACTTTAATATAAAAAACAACTGATTTACTTCAATTATATTTTTAATTTTGTATTGTGGCAAGAGATAGTTTATTTAAACATTAAGATATATTTACATTCAGATTAAAACTCTCCATTTAGGGAAATCCCAAAGCTCTTTATGGCAAGTCTTCACCCATGCGATACATACACAAAATACAAATTAATTAAGGAACATCTTCATATGCACAAAGGAACAGGGACTGCTGGCCAAACTAGTTTTAAAAGTTTGAGAGGCTGCCTTTTCTGCTTGTAGCATTTTTTCTTATTTCATTACAAATAAGTCAATTTAATTTTTTTATGAGTTACTACCTTCACAGAGTATAGTTGGTGGTTTGTTAGTTGCAGTTAAGCTAGCTTCACTTATTGAATTTATTCACTTATAAGCTCTAGCCTCACTTATTGAACACATTTTACCTGTAACAATTATTTTAACTGTAGGATCTTTCTACCAAGTCTATGATTACATTGATTTTTCTGTATTTGAAAATATCTAAATGTAAACTAGCTTCTCCAGGATTTAATAAAAGTTCATCAACATTAAGAGCACCATTTTATTTATATAGTGAACAGAAAGAATCGGAATTAAAAAAGTGAATATTTAAAAAAAAAACACGTATTCAAGTAGACTGTCATATTCAACCTTTTCCTTATATGCAAGACATTAAAACACACTTTATCGCTTTCATATACAGTTAACACACAGTAAAATCTCACTAATAAGGATAACGTAAGTTAGCTTCCAAATATAAATTATCAAGCAACGTTACAATCATTAAAAATAAATCTTCCAGCAAATAACAGGAGCTTCAAAAACTTCTCATTCAAGAAGACATGGATAAGGAACCTATGTTTAAATTAAAAAGTTATTTCATTAACCATAAAAAAATACTAATAACAAACATTGTAATTTTCCAAGCACAATACTCAAATGCAGAAGAAATTGTATTCCATAATTCTTGAATTAAATGTAAAATAGACACAAAACATTAGAGTTTGTGCAATTTCTGAAGTCTCAAAACCCATCTTTGGTAACTATAGGCCATTTAATATTATGTAGGCCATTTAATTTTTTGGTAACAAACAACCCCTTTTCCCTATGTTGCCCTAAGCAAACTGTAAGATTCAGTTTCTGTTTTATCAATATATGAGAAACCGGTTTGGAGGCATTGGGTTCGGTTGTTTTGACTCCAGCTCCCTCTAGCAAACACTTACTAGTTTAAACTGTCTATAGCAGTTAATATTAAGACTAATATTATTATCCAATTATATAGACTTTTTACAATGGTCATTGCCAAGAATCAGGATTGTAATGTTTAAAGCACTTTGTTTTAAAGATTGTACAAATAAAGTTTTAAACACGGGTGATAGGGTAGTGAAAATGTTAAAGCAGTTCATATTGATACCTGTTGGACTACTGGTTTAGAGATATTTTTTCCGTTGGCTTCGCCTACAGCAAAATTAGAAATCGATTGGAAGTTAATAAGGCTACTGAGCTTCAAACTATTTTAAGGCACTTAATAATGATTTTTAATTCACATTTAGCAGAGTACATAGGCAAACTGTATTTATATTAAAAAAATTCAACATTAAATAAGAACCTCCTTAACGCGAACTCGCTTAACACAAAGTTTTGCTTAAGTTGAACTGAAAGCAGTTCTTCGGCATATAAAGCTTCGAGCTAATGCTAAAAAGTCTCTTAACGCGAAATAGCTTTTAGCGAAATCCCACTTAACCCAAACAAAAAAATTCAGAATTTGACTCAGTAATTCGAATGAAAAATTAAAACATTAAAAAAAAGCGGCAAACGTACATTCTATGAATAAATTGTTTTCGACTTCTGAGAAAATCACAAGATCTCCGATTATTAGTCAGTTTTAATCCAATTGGTGTTCTTTAAAAAATTTCCGAATTTTTCTATAGTATGTACTACTCCAAATGAACTTTATTAATTGAATTACTAATTAAATCCATGTATTATTAGTATTACACTTTAAAATTAGAATAATTTTGAGATTTTTTATTTTTAAACTATTCACGGATTCAATGTAAAAAAATTCCTGACGGTTAACATGAAATTCGGTTAACAAGAAATGTTTCGGTGCTCCCTTCGAGTTTGCATTAACAAGGTACCTTTTATAGACATTTTAACATCTCTTTGAAATACAGAACATTGTATAATTACAAAATATATTAACAACACATAATTTTTTTATTGTTTTAACTATTTCCTGTTAAAGATTTGCTTTTGATTGAAGAAACACCTGGATACAAGAAGATTATAAGATAAGATCATCCATTGAACCAAATTTCTTCACTCACTTTTTAATGAATCCACTTTAGCTTTTAAACTGTCATATTCCTTGATGGTTTCTTGATTTCGATTTTTGATACTTTCAATGTTTTCTTTAATGCTATTAAGTTCTAAACAAAAAAAAATTTAAAATTATATTGTTTTAATGAAAAGTTCAGTAAATAATGTAAGATATTAATAACAAGTTCAGTAAATAATGTAAGATATTAATAAAAAGTTCAGTAAATAATGTAAGATATTAATAATGGTAACTGTCAATGTAAAAGTATGATTTTGTAAATGTTTACAAGCACATTTCAAACATTTATGTGAATAATTTTGTATTAAATAAACCACACAGAGCATTTCCGTCTCTTTCCCTCCATTATGCTTCAGGAAGAATCCAAGCATTCGATCAATTTCTATGAAAGTAAGTTTAGTTTAGTTTGAATCATCCTCGCACTAGAGCTACACGAGGGCTATTGGCGATTGGCGTCATATTTTAGAACCACAGTCAAGTGACAAGCCGACACCCAACGCAACCGTTAAGGGCGACATCGTACATAGCGTTGGGAATTTGGAGCGTATTTCAATTCAATGTGCACTCTTTCTACATGGGCTATTATTCGTCGGACTGCGCAAGCAAAAACAGGTAATTACAACATCGTTCAATCTCTTTACAGGATTCTAATGGCAATATTAAAAACTACTTTTTGCTAATTACTAATACAAATTTTATTTTTGTCTGATTGGTATATATAAATAATAAGAACAGCTACCAATAAAATAAATATTTTAATGCATTTTTAAGTGCTTTAAAACATTATAAAATAATTCATTTTATTTCTTTTTCACTGGTTTTACTATAGAGTAATGGGCTGCACAGCCTACACTTTCCATTTCCAGGGCTCACCTTCATGTTATGTAATGTTAACGTATTTCAGAAATTTTATTTAAAAAAATTATGATAAAATCTCCAACTAACAAATTAATGAAATCAAATAAAATTTAAACATTTAAATCAAAGGCACCATTGACAAAATCCATCAAACTTTGTTAGCAAAATTATAGTTGCACACAATCAATGTTTAAAGCAAAGTTACCATCATTTTTTTCATCAATTTGTCTTTGCATACTTTCGGTTTCTTTCACTAAATGTTCATTAGGAACTTGCTTAGAGACGGGTAACTAAAAACAAAAAAAAAGGTGATAAACAAATTACCAAAAATCAAAATAGTTCTAATTCGAGTGATGAAAACTACAAATATAAATCAAACAACATGATTTTGTTTTGTAATTCGAAATCTATCTAAGATAATTATGTTTAGTATCTAAGAACAAAAATTAAGTTTTTTAACAAGTTCACAATTTAAATGCTTACTATAGGTAAATTTTATAAAATTGACTCATAAAACAACTTTTTACTAGCAGTTTAATTAACTCAAAACTTCAAGGATGTTTTTTAAAAAGGCTAAACTCAAGCTTATGTGCAATTTTCATTTAAAATAAACAAGAATATGAAAATTAAAATCGTCCCTAACAGAATCATGATGATTTTATATGACCTAGTTAAACAATAAAAAAAAGTTTGGGTATGGATGAAAAAATTGAGTTATTTTTAGATGAAGCATGCCATTCAATTCAATAAAAAAAATAAGTGCAACTGCATTCCCCCTTTTTTTTTTAAATGGGTTCATACTTAGAACAAATAATTTTTTTTTCAAATTTAAATTTGTAAAGAAGCTGTTTTAAAGTATAATCTGTATTAATGAAGAGATGAAGCCTGATTCTACGCCTCAGAAGTAAACTAAAACTGATGATGTATCAGAGTTATTTTTAGCAAATAACAATTCAAAACTACCTTTTTTTATAACCATTCATATTTGTAAAAAATATATATTTCAAACATTTATAAGGCCATGTCCTCACTACGACAACAAAGGCAACAAAAGCAACAAAATTTGGCGACCGCCAAAGGCGCCAAGCGATGCAATAGCATGGGGGCTGACTCTGCCAAGTTGCCAAATTTTGTTGCCTTTGTGGCGTAGTCAGGACATAGCCTAATGAGGTGCTATTCTTTTAAAATACAATATTACCATGGTATTAAATCATTAAAGTATATGTGTGTTTAAAACAACATAACTTGCACTTTTTTATTAAATAATAAGCTTAAAATAAAAAAATTTAATAATAATGTTAACTTACATACAATTGATGGTTCAGATTTTAAAAGTTAACAAAGAAAAATATTTTATAGCAAGAAATGTGAAAAAAAACCTCATGTACAACTTGAGAAGATCCTCTGCAGACTATAGGTCATAAAGATATAATTATTAAATTTGTCTTAAAGAAATAGTATAAATGCCAACAAAAAAGATAATAACTATTAATGACTACAATTTTGAATAAAATATTATTTAACATGCTTCTATTAATTTAAACTCCCCAATTATACCAGTTCAGGAAATATTGGAATTGTAATATCCAAATAACTATTAATTTAACTATTTTTACAACTTCAAACATGTATAAATTTCAGGACTTCGGTTAGGCCAATTTTTGGCTTACCTCTGTACATAATAAACAGCACTGTTCTTACCACTTTATCTTCTCTTAGTAATTTCTCAAGATTTTCTGTTGCCTCTTGGGCAGATTTTGTGACCTCTTCATTTCTTGTTAACAGTTCAGCTTCTTCTAATAAAAGCATTGCGAGCTTACGAATAACACTGAAACAAATAAAAAATTAGTGTGAGAAGATTCCAATTCTTGTATATAAGACAAACTGCAATAATTTTTTAATGATAGCCAAAGTACTTGCAGGAATTAAAAAAAGCAATATTGAATAACAATCAGTTTAATGCCAAACGGGCAATGGAAGTTATTGAAATTATTTTACTTACAAGCATAAAAAGATGGCAAATCCAACAATATAGTAATTTCTTTGAGATCGGTATAACTTTACATGAGTTTGTAGCTCTATGTCAAACTGGTGCCTGGGATCGTTGGAATACTTTATCATCTCTCTAATAGAATCTAAAAAGATAAATATTTAGGTAACTTAAATGTATTGAGGCACAGATGATTTAGTTTAAATTACTATTAGTAATTTAGATAATTGTCTGTAAAACAACTTTTTGCATTAAATTACTATATTAACGTCCCAACTTGTGACACCATCTCCAGGAATGAGTTTATATTTTTGGCAATCTTTTTATATTCTTATAGTCATAAATAACAGATTTTTAAAAAATTAAATGCAGTATTTTACATGTTAAAGAGCTTAGTAGAAGAATGTGCTAAGTGAAATTTTCGAAAAAATTTGATATTTTTGTGTCAAAGAACATGTTATTCCCTCCTTTAAAGATAACAACATTCCCATTTTTTAAAAAACTTTAAGCTAAGTACATAATTTGCCATTTGCAAGAACTGTTTTTAAATGAATCTCAGTTCAAACTAAAAATTTTAAAGATCATTTTCTCGCTTTCACCTTTTTGTCACTTAGCACATTCTTCCACTAAGCTCTTCAATTAAAACTCATTGTGAAAGAGCAATGTGTCACAATTAAATTAACAACCACAAATAAGGGAATCAACATCTTTGATAATACATTGACTTCAGTTCATGTTTTTTTTTTAATCTATTAGATATACTGCGGGAGAAAGAGTTAAAATATATTGTTGTTATCTATTAAAATTTCAGAGCTATCAGTGCTTTTTCATGTTCATATCCTCTCACAATAAAAAATACAGTAAAACGAAGTTGTTTTTTCTTGGCTGGATAATTCAGTTTACAGGGAGAATAAAGAATTTGATTTTAGTTCATAATATTTGGGTGAAAATTAAAAAAAATTACCTATCCAGAATAAGATCAAGACTGCTAAGAAAACAGAAAAGTATGTATTGGCTTTCCTTCCTAAAGCAACCCATAGACGAAATTGAAAAATAGATCTCCATCTGAAAATAGATATTACAGCCATATAATATCAATAAGCACCAATTTATTATTTATGTTTTAAACTCAAATAAAAAGTTGTTTTTTGAAATTGTAGCATATCAGGTACTAATTAAACATATCCAATTTAAGCAATTTGGCAATGCACATTTAAATTAAGTGTATGGACAGTTGTAATTCTTTTTTTTCTTTCTGGAATAAGTAATTAATCAAGTTAACATATTATTTTAAGGTTATATGGTCTAAATTAGGGTACTTTTTTCAGCAATAATTTTTTTTAAAAACAATTTTGCAATTTTCATTTAATTAACTGTAAATAAAACAAACCAATATGTTAGATAAATTTCTACAAGTAACATTGGAAGTGTAAGTAATGAAGAACTGTATAGATAACATAAAAAACTTATAGAACAGAGTTCACGAAACAAATCTTACATTTTTGAAGATATAAATGGTAAACTTAATAGTATGATCGCACCAAGTTCCAGATATAAAAAGGATGCAATGAGGCTCCACTGAATAGTCATTTTGTTTTATAGATAAGTACCTGCAAAATAACATTTTACTATTAGTATTTTCATCATTATTAAATAAAAAAAATACAAACTTTCATAAAATAACAATATAATACCAGGCAGTAAAATTTACCAGAGTAGACACCTGTGACTGTGTTTTAAATATGATTTTAAGAGAGAATTTAGAACTGAAAACTTTTGAAACAACCTGATGACCGGGTAAGTTTAAAATTTTTTCAATACAAATTAAAATTAAAAATCCTTTTACGCAAGGGGAACTTGATTAAGTGACAATTGCAATATTATTTGAATGTTAAACATGAGACATCTGCCCCTCTAAAATGTATTTTAACTCATGGAGCATGACACTTTCAAGTAAACGACCTCATAAGTCTTGAAAAATACACATATAGCTATATACGTCCGGCTTTTAATTTATTTTCAGCCAATAGAGTATAATTAGGATTGTACATGTAAACAGTCATGCCCAGTGGCTTAAATAGCAGCGTTTTCACAGATATGCCATAGGTCCGAGGTTTAAATCGCGGATTGGGAAAGTTGGTGCCTTAAGTGGGTCGATAAAATGAGGATCAATTATATGCTTATTGGGAAATAAATGCTGCAGTTTCTCTATGAAGTTGACCATGTGCCCAGACAATATGATTAGCACCCTTTAGAGTTCTTGGTTGAGAGAGCTGAAATTGGCACAGCAGGCCCTGGCCCACTATGGACCGGCTACTGAATTTAGTTTTATATAAAATATGCCCAGTTCAGCATAATTGGCCGTATATGATATTATTACTTGAAAGCTAGCAATCTCAGTCAGTGTATTTTTTGTATTTAAGACCAGTGAAAGGTGAAACATATATCTCTCAAAAATAAGGCTGAAGTGTAAGAGAAAAAAATATATTGACACATCTTTAAACAAAATCAAACTCGTGGAGAATTCTGGCCAACTGAAATAACTAATTTTCGTATAAGAAAATATTTTAAGAAGCAAATTAAATTCATAAGAATAAATAAATATCCATAAATACCAGGAAGGAGATAATCAAAAAACGTTTCCAATTTCACTTTTATACTTTAAAAAAGTTCTGTTTTCGTTTTGATTGGTTGGTTGGTTGGTAGACATATATTTTCAGGCTTGTGTGCTTGGTCACAAAGACCCGCTTATAAACCATCGTCAAGAAGGACGGACACGACATACACACACATATATGACAGATGCTGCCATCTATCGCCACCTCCACAATTTAGACATGTCCCTGAAGGGGAGGGAAATAGTCTCCAGGGACCTGTACCCGTGGGAAACTGCGCAATGACCGCCCACAGGACTTTCGGACCCAACAGATTTAACGAGCACGTACTCCGCATATACTCGACAAACACAAACATCCATGCCTTACCGGGATTCGAACCCGAACCCAGAGGCTCCAAAGGCTAGCTCCCTAACCGTTGCGCCGCCGGGTCGGCGTTTTCGTTTTGAATTTTGACTTATGTCTTTTCTGGTATCTTATCTGGTGGATATGCGAAGTGAGTGGAGGGGAGATAGCTCAGAGAAGTCATGGGAGGATTACATATCGTCCCTTCAAAACTAACTAGTAAATAATAAATATAAAAAAGTTGCTAAATAAAGAACTCTATTTTAAGATATGGTGTACATCGGATCTTTGGTAAAACAAAAAGGTTTCTTTACCCCAGCAACAAAAGCAAACTGTGACTGTGTTAAAACATAAAAGTAAGGGTAGAATTTCAGGACTAGAAAGTATTCTCAAATCAAACAACCGGAATCAGGAAAATCTTCATTCCTTTCAACTGAGACATTTTGTTTATCCGGTCTAGCTTATCACTGCAGTATTAAATTTTAGTTAGCTTAATCAATTCCACAGATAATTTAACCATTAACAGGATTTATTGAAGACTTCATTCTGAAGTTAACAAGCAATATTTTACTTTAACTTTTCTTTAGGGTATAAGTTTCTTAAAATAAAACCAAATGGCGCACGGACATGTTAAATGCAAAATTGGACCTTCTATTTTAAATTCGGATTTGTCAGAAATATATTCAGAATCTCAACGTTTATTAGATTCTGGAGCAGATTACTTACATTTGGATGTTATGGATGGTCATTTTGTTCCTAATTTAACCTTCGGACACCCAGTAGTGAAATGCTTGAAGAAAAAACTACCTCAAGCTTTTTTTGATATGCACATGATGGTTTCTGATCCATTAAAGGTTAGTTATTTTACTAATATGGTTATAAGTATTGTCTCAAATAAAGATACTTATTTAAAAATAAATTAAGCTAATATATTATAAATTAAGATTTATTATAAAATATTTTATTAATTGATTACTATAAGATGTAAGATAAGATTAATATTATTATAAATGATTAATATTTTATACTTGTAAACAATGATAGAACTTATAAATCTAGAAGATTATTTTCTATTGCACACTTTACTTGGTGTAGTTACTTGGCTAGACATGGCTAGCTACAAACACACTTATTATACAGCTCTAGCACGACAACTTTCGAACAATCAACCAACATTATAAATTTAAAAAAATGGCTCATTTGGCGCATTTAGGTAAGAATTTGGCGAGTTCGGCAACATATTTGGCGAAATAATAATACAATAATCTTTATTATTACAAAAACAAAAATGACAAACAATAAAAAAAATGGCACGCCAAGGGGAAAAAATTTCCGTACCGGCGAAGAAAAACATATATATACTTAAAATTGAACACAAAAACCCCCACAGAAACAAATTAGATCGAACATAAAACGATAATGATAACGTTAAACCCTAATATGCAGCTCTAGTACGTTAGGCTTTGAACATCCTTCATAGTTATAATTAACGGAAATAGGTAGCTTAAATATGCATATTTGCAAACAACATGAACCATCCATGAAAAAATCATTACCTAAACCCACAATAAAATCCTGGAATGGAGACTAAACGTAATTACGTCACTTGAAACATGTAATTTTTTTTTCAAATAATGAATTTAGTTTCTGAAGGTATTGGCAACAGAATAAAATAAAATTTTTAATTTTAATTACTTTCCTAAAAGTTTTATTTAATTTCTTCTGCCGAATGGCATCACGAAAGGAAAAAATTATCGGATTTGAGCGAAAGTGGTGTATTTTTTTCAGAATATTCGAATTTTCTCTAAAAATAGAACATTTTGAGCTCTGAAAGTTCAAAATCTGTAACTTAAGTATGAACTACACATTTGTGCCAAGTTACGAGTAAAAAAAATGTCTAATTTAAGAGTCTATGTGGAACATACACACACACAAAAATTCATTTTTATTATTATATTATAGATAGCATATGTATCTATTAAAGTGCATGTATTTCTAGTGGATTGAACCTATAGCAGATGCCGGAGCTGAACAGTACACATTCCACATTGAGGCTGCTTCTGATCCTATGGAAGTTATTAGGAAGATTAAAGAAGCAGGAATGAGGGTATTTTTACCAATTGCAATTGCTTTTAATATAATATTGAAAATAATTCAATTTGTAAGATCAAAGATACAATGCAGAACACTTGTTTTGTGGTCAGTATCAGACATCAGTTACTTCATTGATCTTCAATAGATTTTATTCAATAGTTTAATTTCCCATGTTCCTTCTATTATTAAAATATTTGTTTTAAATTTAAAAATTAGTTTTTAAATACTTAAAAGTAATTACATTTTCAAACAATGTTGTTGAAGGTCTCATATAAATGAATTTTATCTTTTCACATGAGCTAAGGTGAATTTTGAACTATTACAAACATCCATATGTTCCTGTCAATCTTGTCAACCATGTCGGTGAAAAGGAGTAGTTGACATTTAAAACTTGCACCTGTGAAAGCTATCAATACTTTGCTATTGTTTAGGGTATTTCTGAAACAAAATTGTAATATTTTTGTTACATTCAAAATTCACTTTAAAAAGTATATTGGTCATTGATTCTTGCACATTAACACACCTGCTAAGCTAAGTTTGTTCAACTGAAAAATCTTATGGCTTTTAAATGTATGTTGATGATTCTACAAAAATAAAATTTAGTTAGTAATTTGTAAATGTTATATTTTATTTATACTGATGTTATTTTCTTTAAAAGGCAGGCGTTGGTTTGAAACCTGGAACTTCTGTAGAAACTGTAGTTCCTTACGTCAAACATGTTGATTTGGTTCTTATAATGACTGTAGAACCAGGTTTTGGAGGACAAAAATTCATGAGTGATATGATGCCAAAGGTAACTTTTTATTTTTCTCAATTTTTAACTAAATACTTTTTTAAAAAAATGAAAACATTGTATTAAAGAAAATATCAAAAATGTATGTTTGGAAAGTCTATGCTTGTGCAATTTTATTTTGTAAAAATTTTCATAAAGATATTTCTTAAAACCAATTATTGTGCCTTAAATAATGTTGTGGTCCTATAAACTTTTAAAAATCATCAATCAGGTTTAATTTTTATTTTATGTATGTATTTTATAACATTGTTTTAGGTGCAGCATTTGAGGACTTCTTATCCTGAACTAGACATTGAAGTTGATGGTGGAGTAGGGCCAAATAATATAACAGTTTGTGGTGAAGTGAGTATGATAATAATTTTTGAAAACATTATTTAACTTTTAATGATTATTTATTCTTACCTTTCAAAAAGTTTAACTGGCTACATAATATAAATCTTATCCTTATTTTAACAAGAATGCATTGATGAGCAACCTTTGTCATTAAAAGTGCTAAAATCTTAGTATTTTTGTGGTTTGCATTTCCAATCACTAACATTAATTACCTCACTAGTTTTATTCAATAATGGGATGTGCAAAAAATAATATTTTTAAGGTCATTTTTAGAAAAGAATTTTTACATGCTTATACAGCAAGTAAAAACAGTTTCATAACTTCACATTCTTTGGCTAATTAGGATTTTAAGATTTCCTGTATATATTTTATTAAAGTGTTTGTGTAAGAAGAAATATTTTGTTTAAACTTTTTTTTTATTAGGAAAAAAAATCTAGCTATTATATCTGTTTAATTTGATTAGGTGGAACTCAGTCTTAGAACAAGACTATCATGCAAAAGGAAAAGGTTTTATTTACATGGCACATGGAAAAATATAAAATTCCATATGCTAAATTTCAGGAATATTTTAAAGGAGAACAATGAAACTTTTTTTTTTGTAATAGTTACTTAAAACTAAATATTGATAAGTTATTTTAAGAAGCAAGAGTGACAAGAAAAAAACCTTAGGTTGCTGATGAATGTATTAATAGATAGTACACATAATATAAAGAAAAAAATCCATAGGTCCTTCTATATCTCCAGAAAGATTGATTTGGATGTTTTACAAGAGCCTATGCTGTTGGCAAGCATGGTTAAAGGTCTATGAATACATGAAGATTGAGAAACACAAATATTGCTAGAATATTTTAGCCCCAAAGGTGCTAAAACTCCGAAATTTTCATGTCAAAAATAAGTTCTACAATCAACAAATCTTTCATATTTTGCCTTTGTTTTGTAGTATGAATTTGGTGAAAGCCTTAATAAAATTTTTAATGGAAATGTTTACTTGTTTGTTGATTTGTTTAAATACTTGAAAAATTGTTAATTGTAATTATTTTTTAGGCTGGTGCTAATCTTATAGTGTCTGGTACAGCAATAACAGGAAGTAAAGATCCTAAAGAAGTTATTACATTTCTAAAGAAATCTGTTGAAGAATCTATTGTGAAATCTTATCTTGAAAGATAAAATGTATTTTTTTAATGAATTTCAAAGATGTAAAAATAAAATTAATTTGAATTATTTGATTTTTTTAAGAAATAAGCATACATTAAAAAAAAACTCATTTAAATATATTCGACTGACTGAAGATAAGTATTTTTACAATACATCTAACCAAAAATAGTAGTAAGTAAAAAAAAAGTTAGAATCCCTTAAATAAGATTAATAATACATGATTTAGTTACAAATCTTTTGTTTACTAGGTCTAATAATGAGGTTGTTTTGTTATTTACAAAGGATCTTATGAGGTTGTTTAGTCTTTAAAGAGTTTATTATTTAAAGATATGGTTCTTTAGATATTTTGAACAATTATTATACAGTCGAATCCCATTAACATGAACTCGAAGGGAACACCGAAACATTTTGTTTTAACCCATCAGGAAATTCTTTTTCACTGAACCAGTGAATAGTTTAAGAAAAAAATATCTAAAAATTAATCTAACTTTACAATGTAATACACTAAATAGAATTAGTAATTCAATTAAAAAAATTTTTTGAACTAGCATATACCATATAAAATTAAGGAAATTTTTTTAAGAACAGCAATTGGATAATATTGACGAATCATGGGAGATCTCATGATTTTGTCAGAAGACTATTTTTATATAGTCCACTTTCCGCTTTTTTATAATGTTTTGTTCTTCGAAACTTTGAATAACAAAGAAAAAAGTCAAATTCTCAATTTTTTAGTCTGGTTAAGCGCGATTTTGCGTTGAGATTTTTTAGCATTACCTCAAAGCTATATAGGTCGGGGAATTAACACACTTGCTTAACACGAAATTTCGCTTAAGATGAACTGAAAGCAATTACGAGGTTCGAATGTAGTTAATATAAAAACAGCCTTGCAAGTTGTATAGTATCCAGTTAACTGTATTTACTAGATAGCAACCAATAAAACTTTTCCTGCCAAAATTTAGTTTTGTGATTAAATATTCTTAACACAACATACAAAAGTTCTACTTTAATTTCAGTAAATATCTATTATAAGGATTATAGTATAATCACATCTGCAGGGATATCAATTTTTTTTTAATGTTAAAGAACTTTCATTAATTAACTTTAAAATAAAAACCTCATTGGAAAAAATAACATTGCAACAGTAGAAATTTAGAAATACTGTGCACATATGTATTTATACAAACAGTCAAAAATAAATGTATATACGACAAATTAAATAAACTACTGAAATATAACAGAAATTTTATTTTTTAAATGCACAAACAAAGGCATAAAAAGTACATAAACTTTTTTTAAGTAACAAAAGATACGATTTAAAAATCTGGAATAATCCTGCAAGCAATGTGTGAAGTGGAATAAAGTTAATCTCTTTGCAATGGAAGCACAGATCAGCCGCTCATCACCATTCGAACAAAATCTATAAAAAAATATTTTATCTAAATGTATTGAAATTTTTAAATACACACTCATTACATAAACTCTTCCTCCAAAAAAGTTTTATGCATGAAAATTATTCCAATTAAGTTTCAAAGTAGAAAATGTCTGTGTATACAAAAAATATATCACTTTTCTCGATCCCAACTTTAAAATCAAAAATATTAAGAACTGTTTATGGTTTGGATTTCCCAAGTTTGCTGAGGGATGTTCAGTTTATAGATGCATTAGTTTTGAAATTGCAGACCTCCGAGAAAGTATTGTTTTGCAATGTGAACTTTTATTCACCAGGTATGAGAATCATAACAGCAAACATTTAAAGGGAAAATAATATTAGTATATAGTATTAGTATATATTATTTAATAACCGATTAAGTTTTAAAAACAGCGTTGTCCTCTTTAGAACATTTTGGAGTGATAAAAACTTTAAAATATTATGCTTATGTATGCGTAACAAAGCAATCTTATATGCATAACAGAGACCTTGGTTGACCAAGCTGGGGAGTTGCCAGGACTGAGTTTCAACGATTGCGGTTTCATGCGCTTAAAAGCTTTGAGGAGTCTCAAGACAAGGCAAGCATAACAAAGCAATACTTCCACAGAGGTTGCGATTTCAAAACTAATGCATTAGCTCTATGGAACTGACCATCCCTCTTAATAAATATATTAAATTTTTAGACTTTCTAGATAATGTAAATAATCAAATGACACTTTTATATTTAAATTGGCACATAGAAATGTGAAACAAGTTAAATTACTGGAACAAGACTGACTTTGAATGAAACCAGCCTTTGGCAGTTATTATATATATTTTAAAGTATCAAGGTACATTTCTTTTTAAGAGGACTCCATTCAGAATTTCACATCTTGAAAATCGTAATGTAATTCCTATGGAGAATATTCGCAAGTCAATTACCGCAACAATTTTAATAAAAGGTTACTAGTTTTTTGTATCATTGTAAAGAACGAAAGGTGTAGATTTCATAACAGTAATTTGTTTTGTGAAAACCACATATTTAGTATTTTTAATAATTTTTTGAAGTTTGTAAAAAAAAAGAATGCACGTTAAGTTCTAACTTTAACGTAACACAACTCTCTAACGAATAAAGATAGAGAGCAAAAATTTTTTCACTCGTAAAAAGAATATACTTTTCCACGTCGATTTAAATTGTTATAAAAATTTTAATGTAAATATTTATATTTTTTAGAAATTTTCAACGAAAAGTTACACAGAAATGAAATGTTCATTTACAGCAACCCTATGACCTAATGACGCTGTTATCTGTCGCTCTGCAGGGGTCAATTAGCGTGGTGTGGCTGGCCTCTGTTTTTAAGAAAGGGGGGAACTTCTCCTGGGGCTTAGTTTGGCTGTGGAGTGTAACATCTGGTTTTTGGGGCAGGGATCTTCTTACAGGTCTAGATTTTTGCATTTTGTCAATGAGTTCGGCTGGGTTTTATGAAAGGACTTCTGAAGAAACGCATTCGGCGGCTGGAATTTCGAGAAGATAAACTGTGATTTGGTCAATAGGGGAATTTCATAGTAGTATTTATATACCAAACAGGACATAGGTTTAGTGCTTCTTGGACAAAACTATTATACGTAATACCTTTCTTATAAACAAAACGCGCAAACTAAAACAAAACTCGATTATACGGGTTATTGTTTTTAATAAAAAAACTGTATATAATTTTTATTTGTCTGTATTACATTATTGCATTATTTATTAATATTAGTTCAAACCTTACTTGTTATTCTCCTGTGTAATTACATTTTTGTTTTTCGGGTACCAACCAATTTGTTATCGATATTAAAGTTTTCAAACAATTACTTTTATGGGGTTTTTTTTAATGAGTGCTAATTTTTATTTAGCGTAAGAAAAATATATTTAGTTTTGTAGCCAATACTACTTTTCTTGTATTCAATATTGGGGAAAAGTAATTTTTTTGATAAGTTTAGCAATATAATAGGAAACACACAAGGCTGGATTACAAAATTAGGCAAAGCAAACGGGCCTTGCAGCTTCCAAGTGGCCCCTTAGAATCATTTTTCTTTTGTTTTAGAATAACCTTTAACTTCAAGGTTTTTTTAAAACTCAATTTTCATAAAAATTAATTTTAATTCAAAAATGATAATTAAGATAAAAATAAGAAGAAAGAGAGCGAAATTTTCGTCTGAATAACCAATAGACATCGGAATATTTTCAACATGCCCCTCCCCACTGCACTAGTATTGTTCTTTGATGTATTTTATGGCATTCTAATTAATTCGACACATTATCTTTAAAAATTGTATGCATATTAGAAAAATAGTTCATGGCTGCATAAGAATATGGACATTTTAATTTTTTTGGCCCCGATGCTAAAAGTAACTTCTGTATCCGTTGAGCGAAGACATTTTTAAATAAACTATTAATTACGGTTATCCTTATAGACTTGGTGTTGCCTTGTGATATATATTTTTTGTATTGGTTTATTAAGTTTTTAATGTTACTTTTCACAATTTTGTGAGGATATGAGATCTCTATTGTGTTGGATTTTCGGGCCTCTGATCCAATAAGGTGTCATACAATATCATAACATTAAATGTATATCCATTATGGAAATTATATTTTAAGATTTTTATGACTATTAGTCCTACTTTTGAATATTAGTCCTTTTACTCAACTATTAGTCGTATCAAAGATTAACTTTGAAAATCTTATACAAAATTTTGAAGTATTTTCCATCTTCGTGACGCATTCAGAAATGACTTTAGAATTACAATTACATTTACTGTGCTATTTTCGCTTCGAATGCATGTCCTCATTTACGAATTTTTATACATCGTTATTAAGATCAAAGTAAACATCCTACAAAGGGTTGTTCTGGTAAATAATTAGAATTAGTTGTAATAGTTGCAGTAGATGTTATTCACAAAATCAAGTTTATTCTGTATTATTTTTAAGTGTAACTGATTACATATTTTAAAGAGTGAGGGTATCTGAATTTTTAATAGTATTATACGAGCACTAAATTAAAGATTATTAATCTGAGTTACCAAACTGTTTTAAATAATTCAAACAAAATTCGTGATTATAACTACCCCAAGAACTATTATCTCTATCTCTATATATTACCCCAATCATCAACCATGTCTTTTTTAGAATTTGTTTGTTGTTTTAGAATAACCTTTATAACTTCAGTTTCTTTTAAAACTCAATTTTAATAAATATTACTATCAGATCTAAAATGATAATTAAGAAAAAATAAGAAGAAAGAGAGCGAAATTTTCGTCTGAATAACCAAAGACATAGGAATATTATAGAGCCAACGGTAAGCACACAAAATAAAAAAGCAACACCAGGAGAACCTTCTAAAACCTTCACCAAAAGTAGTTTCAGATAGACAGGGGCACAAACCCACCAAGGCAACTAAAAAAAGACAATTGAGCATAACACAAAACAGATACTTATACAAAAAAAATCCTCGTTTCAATGACCCTTTTTTGGAATTAGCAACCTCCAAAACGTGTAGAAAACACCAAAATAGGTATTTCGAATTTGCGACCTCAATTACTTTCATTACCTTATACAGGATGTCCTAAAAGTTCCTGTACTCCAACTTTAAAAAATCATTATCCGTGTTTAATTTTTCAAATATTGAATTTTATCCTCTGCTTATTATTTTATCAAATCTTTTGTTTTTATCGTTTGGTTTTTTTCGAGCTCAAGTTGTGCTATAATAAAATTCCATGTCATTTTGTTCTTCATTGCGACATGATTTATCACGCATTCAGAGAATTGCGCTGCTTGAGGCTTATTTTGGATGCAAATCATATGAAATATGTATAGAATTTTGGCGACATAAATATCCAGATGATGCTATACCGAGTAAAGATACTCAATATAAACTCCTTCAGAGATTTTGTGAGACAGGTTCGGTGGAAGATAGAAAATTGTTACACCAGATTTTGTGCAAGAAACTCAACGAAGGGTATTGCAATTTCCTCAAACATCCGTGAGGTGTTTGTCGCAACAAATGGGTACATCACGTGGATCGACACATAATGCTTTAAGAGCTTCAAATTTTCGGGCTTATCGTGTAAAAATGGTACAGGAGCTAAAGCCAACGGACAATGAGAAGCGGCTTTATTATTGCCGAGGGTTCCGGAGATTTATTCACAACAACATCAAAATTTTGGATCAAGAAATCTTTGGCCACCTTGTTTCCCTGATTTGAGTATCCTGACTTTTCCCTGTGGGGATAAACTTTGTTCTTTAGAACAAAGTTTATGAAGATAATCGACAAACTATAGATGATCTGAAAAATGCCATTACACAAAGGATACAAGAAATCACTCCTAGCATCTTGAAACGCGTTTCTAAAAATATGCGCAAACGCCTTCAGCTTTGCTTCGATGAAAGGGGCGAACATTTTGAACATTTAATATAAATGTAAGTTCCAAATTTTTTCCTACGTCTTGTTAAAAGTGCTTTTCACCATTAGCATAAAAACAATGTTTTAAATTTTGTTGTTTTGTGTGTTAAAAATTCACGAATCGTCAGTACGGGAACTTTTAGGACACCCTGTATTTCTTTTTTGGTAATTGAAAGTAAAAAAACATCATTTTTAATTAAGCTACATTTTATTATCGATCAAGATTGGTGCAAAACACCTTTGTATTTCCTGTGTAATTCCATTTTTAGTTTTCGGATACCATCCAATTTATTATTGTATCTAAGTTTTCACACGATTCCTATGTGTGCTATTTTTGTTTAGCGTAGGATAAATAATTTTCAAAGTTCACAGTCAATATTACTATTCGTCTTGTGCATCCAATATTCTACTATTGGGAAAAAGTCATTTACTGATAAGGTAAGAAATTGGAAACATACACATGCATGTGGTCAGAGCCCACTTCAGTAGGCAGTTTTTTCCCTTATGTGCCTTGGATTCTTCTTTCGCCTGAAACACAACACTCCAGACAAAAACCCTTCAGCGAGTTTCACCCCCCCCCCTCTCCTCAAACCCCCTTCAGGGAAACGCTGTCATAGTGGGGGGCCAATTTAGCCTGAATAGACACAGTCAATCGTATTCATTACAGCGAAAGGCGATAAACTGCCTATTATGGTCCATCTGGATTTCGGAAAATCTAGAGGGTTGACTTGGAGATTCCAAATGGAGTCCTCTGAAGGCTTCATAGGCAAAAGTTGCAGCCTTCATAAGAATAAAAATTTAAATTAAGGCCTTTTTAGGATCCCTTAAATATACAGTCTTTTTAATGTCACATCTGTTAGAACCCTAAATACATGTAAAAGGAATACATTTCTGAATAGCAGTTCATAAAACTAAATAAAAAATCCTCAAACAAAAGTGGCAGAAATGATTACCATTAACATAGTACGGTCTTGCAATTATAATTTCAAGACTTTCCTACTACGAATTATGACATCCCTATAAAATTTACTATAATACAACAAAAAAAATTAATTATTAAGAAATGACTGTCACTAGGCCACTACACTGATGTTTATGGAGCATTTTTGAAAGTTAAAAAATAACTGTCAGATTATCCTACTTAATCCAGAAAATCTTTTTGCAATTCAATTTTTTGTAACTCTTTCAGTCCCAGTGATGCCATTTGGCATCATTTTTCTGATCATAATTTTAAAAAAAATTATAGGGCTGACATCTATTGGGATTAATAAAAATATTTTCTAATGGAAAAAAGTTTGAAGTATCGAATGATGCTTTTGGATATCATAAATGGTTATAGACGATCAGAAAAAAAATTCTAAAATGATGCCAAATTGCTCTTGGGACTGAAATGGTTAATAACTCAACAGTGTTAAGTTCTTATGATACAAAGATATCAGCAATTAGTCTCCTGACAACAAAGATACTAAATCAAAGAGTTTCTTTAGATTTAAAAATAATTTTAGGAAAATAAGTGCAAAATTATTTGGATTATATGGATAAAGTAAGCTTTGATAAGACTATCTAGATTATGGAAGCTAATTAACAAAACAACTTATCTGTATGTGTTAAGTTTGTTAAGTTTGAAACAATATTTTTTTTAATGCAAGTATCATCCTACCTTCATAATTTACATTGCCCTGAGAGTCTTCCTGACCAGCAAGCAACTGCTCCACTTCATCATCAGTCAGTTTCTCTCCTACAAAGAATAAAATACTCCAAATATAAATACATAAAAAGAAACCAATAGCATCAAACAGTTTCCTAAATGGTAATTATTTATCTTATGGAAAAATATACACAAATTAAAGACAGCATACAATAGAAAAATATTAAAAAGAATAAAATAACACATTAACAGGATTGGCAAAGAGAAGCATTATTTATCTGTTAATGCAAACCGAATTTAAATTTTTTGTCTGTGAGCGAAAATGCTGTAGCATATTTTACCTTTTTTTTAATGCAAATTTCAATTAGCAATTCAAATGTAAATTTTTTTCTATCATGTCTAGATTTTTTTTTGATGGGATGTTATTAAAAATTAATAAATTGCATCAATATATTATATTAAATTTTTTAGTCAATACCAAGCAAGGTTCGAAAAAACTCAGAAGTTTTTCCGTCTCGAGGACGGCTTGTACAACAATGTACCCGTCCTCCTTTGAAACTAACCCGTCAAATTCTAATTTATATATATATATATATATATATATATATATATTATATATATATATATATATATATATATATATATACCGTATATACACTCGTGTATAACCCGACTACGTGTATAACCCGACCCCCCATTTTTAAACCAAATATCCTTCCAAAATCAGTAACCCGTGTATAAGTCGAGGTAGGAAATAAGGCCAGCCTTCTGAAGAAAATAAGAAGAAACCTGTTCATAACGGGATCGTAATTTTTATTTACTTTGCAAGCTAAATTTCAACCCCAATGAAAATAAAACGGGTTTCATCTCCGAGTGTCCTTGACATTGCCGACCCTGAATGGAGAATCTTAGTTGAAACTAAGTTCAGTGAAGCGTGAAGACTATGCTGCCAAGGTCACGGACCGATGTTGTTTTCTTTACACCTTAAAGACTGGTTGACTGAACTGCCCTGTGCCAGAGCTACACTTGCAAAATACGCATCACGTCGAGAACTAACAATTAAGCATCATTATGGTGGATACCGTGAATAGATACCAATCTTATTTCACCTTCAAGATTTAACTGCTTTTGGGTCCTTATTTTTAATAGATAGTATCTAAACCTTAAGTTTGATTGAAATTTAGTTTTATTTTAAGGACATGGGATTTTTTTTTTGGAAATTTGGTGTCTTGTGTATAAGTCGACCCCGATTTTTGCGGCACTGAAATCGTCAAAAATTTCTCGGCTTATACGCGAGTATATACGGTATATATATATATAACTTAGTAGTTACTAGGATTACATTATACAGAATAAAAGAAATACTAGGTTATTCATAGTAATCCAGTATTTATTTTATGAATTTAAATGACGACGGTCAAGTTTTCAGGAATATCAATTTATCCTAGGGTACGTTTTTTAAATAAATATAATATGACATATTAATTGTTAATTCCTTCGTTAGAAATCCAAATAGAACTTTTCTTTTATTTACCTGATTACGGATTTTTAGATTAGAGGGTCATTTTAAAAATTATGTTACACTCTTGTAAGATAAAAAAAAAATTAAAAATGTATCACGAACATTAATGGGGAAACGGCTGTACACAAGGACGTCGGATACAATAAATTCGTTGTCCTCAAGGAATTTTTGACTGCGTAGGACGGGAGGCTTTTCAAGCCCTGATACCAAGTTATTGTCAAATGAATTTCATGGATAAAATAAATTGCAAATAACTTTAAAATATATGGGTAAACCTAAAGCTCACAAAAAAGTTTATAAGCAAGCCATTATTTTGAATTAGTAAGTCTGGATAAACTATGTAAACAGATAAATATAACACACAATGTATACATAATATTAAAAAAAGTAGGTACCAAGAGTAGTTAAAAGATGACGCAGTTCAGCAGAACTTATGAATCCATTTCCGTCTTTATCAAAATGACGAAGTCCTTCGATGAAGTCTTCAGCGGTATCAGTGCTACGGTTTTTGCTGATTGTTTGCAAGATAGGTAGAAAAACTTCAAACCCAATCCTCTCATCTGCATTTAAAAATATAATTATGAATTAATCTTATTGAGTTAATTCTTGCAAACATTAGATACATAATTCAAAAACAACCCACCAGGTTTGAGCTGATGACAGCATTTTTTGACATCTGCTTCAGTCGGATTTTGTCCAAGGGCACGCAATACATCACCAAGCTGAGAAATACTTATTTTTCCATCTCCTCGGCTATCGAATAAAGAGAAGGCATCTTGGAACTCTGTAAAAAACAATAAGTGTTCAATAATAGTAACAAAATTGACAACTTGACTAATAAGTATATTTTATCAGTAAATAATTTTTGAAAAATTATGTTAAAATAATAATATTAATTCGAACACATTTAAGCAGAACTTGAAAATTTTTGTTAAAGACAGATTTCTGTTAAGTATAATTAAAATGATGCATACTCGATCTAAGCAAATCAGCAAAAAAAAAAAGGTTTCTTTAAATTAGAAATGTAGGATTAATAACAATGTAGTGTATTATAAAGAAAGTTTACAGCATCATCTATGATAGATCAATGAATTCCAATATAACAAGAAAGATTCATTTGCATAACCTTCAGTAGATCTTGCCCATCGAGAAAGTTTGAATAATTTTTTGGTAGTTGACAGATTAGTTACCGAGTTATCTTTTAATGTATTTAATTATATAGTAAAAAATACAAATGGGTGTCTTATAATATAATAAAAATTGTATAATTTTGGAACATCATAATTTGAATATAATATCAAATTTAAATATGCATCAATTCTGCAGTCTACGAAATTACTTTAAAAAACTATCCAAGGTTGTTATGTTGTCAGTATTCTCTACATAAAAATAATGGCATTTAAGAGTTCCGGTTTAAAAAAGTGTCGCGGCCGCAAGAATGTTGCCTTGTTTGGAAATGTGCAAAGGGTGTGCCAATTACCTCATAAGGGCACATAGTTTAAACAGAATTAGTCCTTTGCAGTAAAGAGGAAATTTATCATAAATAAAATTAAATGGATGATTTATAAAAATTTGATTAAACCAAGATATAATAAGATTATTCTCACCCGTTAACTGATCATCGCTGAATCCGGCCTATGAATAAAATAATAAACACATTTAATAAAATTTATATATAAAAAAAAAGAACTGAAACACTTATTTCCTTATGAATATACTTACCATTACCATAGTTTTTCTGAAATGATACTCTTAAAAAAAATTATATAAGTTTGTCTTTAAAATCAATTCAACGTCAAAACACCACAGCAGACAGAAATTTTAATATTAAAATAAAATCGTCTCTGACTCAAGAAACGGAATGTCAATTGTTAAATTAGGGATTGGTTGAAGGCGATTACGTTTTTACTGACGTACAAATTTTCTCACAAATCATTGGTTGAAAGTATCTATACTGGCCAATGAAATATTTATAAGAAGATAAATGTAAATGGACACTAAACAAAACCTAAATTGCACTTTAATTTCAGAAATCAAAAATATATATTCTTTGTATTCTTACATAAATCAAAATACATGATTTACAATATTTTTTAAAGTTGAAAATTAAAAAATATTTATATTTGGGTCATATGTTGATTCCGATGGCAACGTACAAAAACGAAAATTTCGACTGCTAAAATTTTTTGTTTATACCGATACTTTTTTTTAGATATTTTGAATATTATTTTGTTAAATTTAAAAATTAACAATTTTGTATGTAAAAACTACATTAGTCAGTAAAACACGGAGTTTCTTAGTTACATCTGTATAATGCTTCAACATGTGTGAAGCAATAAGTGATAAGTCAGTGGAATTTGTTTCCTGTTTGCTCTAATATTGATTGAGTGTATATTTATAAACTACATTATTTATTTGTAAACCTTGACATTTAAATGAGTTGACGTTCACTGTCTTGGATTATTCAGTGCAATTCCAACTCCAAGTTGAATATAATATATATTAAATCAATAGTTTTAAAATTATTCTTTCTAATAATAAATTCTTTCTAAATAATACTTGTGTTTGCATAAGATGATTTACCCATTTTGATTTATGAATTTTAAAACTGCTAAAAATTGTTAAATAGTTAATATTTTCCTAATCGTTTACCTTAGTTTATCGATCCTTAGTTTTCTATTATTTTCTTAAGGTGGCATGACATCATTTTCAAAAGCATTTTTGAACTGTCAAAATTGTTATTTGTTAACATAATATGTAATATTAATTTAGCATCAGATGAACTTAAATATATTTTATTTTTCACTATTCTATTTACTTCTAATTTGTTCTGGTTATTTCGATAATTAAGTGAGTGTTAAAGAATCCGAAAACATATTTGTAACAAATACATGTATGTACTTAGGTTTTTTTTTTACCTTTACATCCTTTTTTATTTCTAGGGAATATCTGTTTTGTATTTAAATTGTATGTTTCCGTTTATGTTTATGCTTCATAGTTATGTATTACTTAAAAGTACTGGGCATATTTTGAATTAAAACTAATATAATTAATAAATACTATTTTTAGTAACAATATGGATTGTGATTATTTTAAACTGACGTTAGAAGAGGAAATTGACAC
Source organism: Oedothorax gibbosus (assembly GCA_019343175.1). Classification (NCBI taxonomy): domain Eukaryota; kingdom Metazoa; phylum Arthropoda; class Arachnida; order Araneae; family Linyphiidae; genus Oedothorax; species Oedothorax gibbosus. The sequence goes on along the minus strand of JAFNEN010000947.1, from coordinate 59,421 downwards.
TAAGGATTCACATACTGCTATGTAAGTAAAATGTTTATTCCAATACTATATTGCAAATCCTTCGTGCAGTGTAAAAAAAAGAGATGGCATTGCTTTGAAATATATTTTTTTAATGTTAAAAGTGTATTTTGGGTTGCATTTAGTGCCCGGTCTGGTATTGGCCTTGTCATTTGACCATGGTTAAAAATTATAAGAATATATAATTATAAAAAAAAGAGATGGCAATGCTTTGAAATATATTTTTTTAATGTTAAAAGTGTATTTTAGGTTGCATTTAGTGCCCGGTCTGTTATTGGCCTTGTCATTTGACCATGGTTAAAAATTATAAGGCACATTGTCAAAAGCCCTGGGTAGCTCTAGTGCAAAGTTTTCGACAAAACCAAATCAAAAAAGCAAAATTCTGTTTAATAATTTATTTTTAATCTGCTATAACATAAATCAAACTATCAAGAAATATAATTTTTTGTCAAAAAGTACTTGACTAACCATTATAAAAACATTTCTTCAGTCTAGCTCATGTGTACCTTTTAAATCCAACGCATTGCACAGCACTTCATATTGATGACTCACAAGTAAAACGTTTTTTTAGACAATATTGTCATGGATAATCTTTTATAGTATGCTATACAACTCCCAAAAAGTGGATATCCTTCTCAAAAACTACTAAAATCATAATTTTCCACATGCATCCAACCAACATATGAAATATAACTCTCTGACATTTTTAGGTCTGTTTAACTAAAAATAGTTTCTAACTTTGCAGACGATATAAATGCCAAAAACACACAATGCTTAGTTTTTATTTCTATAGATTAAAAATAAATTATGTTTATTACACTTCTTAAAATGCATATTAATTATTTATGACCAGGAAATTTCATTCTGCTTTGAGTTGCCTGCGGCCTGGGCGGTAACGCGTTACTTGTAATTACTTTTTACAGTAATCTTATAGGTAATTCGTTACAATTGAGAACCCAGTAATTTTACAGGTAATTTGTTGCATAATTTTCGAAAAAGTAATCTTTGTTACTTACAGTAACGCATTACTTTAATTAATTTTATCATTAACATTCTAATATATGTCCAAACCCAAAAAAATTCTTGAAACGAAATAAAAAAACTCACGTACTCTTTGCTTAGAGGACAAATATTGTTCCCACAAAAATGAAACGTTCCCTACTCATTGCAGTGATTATAAACACTCATCTAGCAGTGCTGAGGATTTTTTTGAGAATGTAAAAACTAGACATCAATCCGCGAAAGTCGATTTTGAGTTGTTTACATCTTTCCAAAGTAACGACCATAATATGACTGTATTCTGTATCCTACTAACAGTTAAAAGCATGTTCATAAAATATAATACCCCCTCATCAGCCAGTACGGCCGTTGAAAGGTAAGTTCTGGTGGTTTGTGTCTCCGACCCAATCGTAGCTGTGTAAGCGAAAAACATTTTGAGATGCAGCTTTTGTTGTACCCCAACAAGTAGATTTTCTGCTAACTGTACAATAAAGTCGATTTAAAAAAAATTCATTTATTCATACTTTATTTTTCAAAACATTGGTAAATATGAAATTTTGTCGTAAAAAGTAATCTTAAAAGTAATCGTAATTGTAATTTGTTACTTTTGGAAATTAGTAATTTTACAGGCAATTAGTTACTTTTTTCGAAAAGTAATTGTAACGAGTTACATTTAAACAAGTAACGGCCCAGCCCTGTTAACCTGCAATGCTGTGTTAACTGCATTTAGCTGTAAATATATTTTTATTGTAGGTATTATGAAACTGATCTTTTTAAAAAATTTCAGCCATCAGAAGTCTATTAGTGATGAAGAAATGAATCTCAACGACAATCATTACAATGAGGATGAACCTTATAGTGCACCCATGGAAGTTTTGTCTGAAGTTAGTGTTTTATTTTAATTTTTTAAAAATTGTAGTTGCATTGAAATATTGATTTTATTTAATACTGTGCAATCTAGTATCTTATTATTTATTAATTGTATATTATTGCCCAGTAAAAGTGTGAATCTTAGCAATTTTTATTTTAAATCTATGCCGACTTGCTTTAGCAATAAAATTAAGCTTGTATTAATGTGTAAAAAGTTATGCTCACAATAAATTAATACATGAATTTTTAATTAATTATTTAATTGTTGCTTTTTCAGTTTTTATCTACATTGATGGCCCGCAACTATAAAAGTGCCTTATATTATTGCAAGCTCAGTAAGTCCACGGAATGTAACTTTTTAATTATGTTTTATAATAGTAAGAAATATTATATTTGCAGTGAAATTTTGATGTTTTTAAAACATGGTGATAGGGTATTGTTTCTTAAATATAAAGTACAGCTACAAATTTAAGGTGTCACATTTGTTTGAAGGCTGTAATTGCAAAACTCTCATTCTCCAAAGTATAACTAAGTTGTTCTGTACAGTCAATTCATCAGCGACTTTCCATAATTGTAAATTCTATTGGGCAAAGTTAAAAATGAACAAGCCATACATTTCTTAGTTTTGCTTCGAAGATGTTTGAATTTTGCAACTACACCCTTAATTTATCGTATACTTAATTTATTTGGTAAATAAACAAGTAGGTTTGTAACAGAATCTGTCACTTAATCCACTTCCACACAACAGTTGTGTTTAATAGGTAAAAAGGCGCCAAACTCAGCATTAATATTCTATATTAAACTTACCTTTTTTTATTAAACATTTACATGCTAAATTTGGCTAATTTCATTTATTTTATTTCGAAAATTCAATAATTATTACATATTGTTTGCAAAAATTAATCTATATTTCAAAGAATAAATATGTAATATTCCTCGCTTTTAAATAGACGTAAAACATTTCATATCAACATACAAAGAATCTCGTAGTGAAGTATATTTGACGTCATTTCAAACTGATCGATGTTGCAAAAATAAATTTATTTTAATTTATTGTCTAAAAGAATTAAAGTTTCTCGAGCTATTGTTGCGAATTTCAATGGTGATTAAATTCTAATAAAAATGGCTTCCTATGCTTTCTATGAAAGTGGGTGACGGACATACAGACAGACTGAACGATTATAATACCTTCCACTTTTTACGTTATAAACGTAGTGTGGAAGCTAAAATTAAATATTTGTTTCTGTTAAAAAAGAAAGCAACACTTGTATCCATAAAGTAAATATACTTACAGATTTTTGTAATTGTTTATTTTCTGTCTAAATATATATTATTTTGTTGAAGGTAGTTTTTTTTTTATTAAATTAATCCATATTATGTATTCTTAAATATTAGGTCAAATTTAAAACAAATCTTTAATAGATATTTATTTTTTTTCTGAAAATATTATTTTTAGTTCTTCTTTATGAACCAAACAATGAAATTGTGAAATGCTTTTACCCTGTTATTAAAGAAAAAATGCAACTGGGTAAGTTTATATGTGTGCAATTTATAATGTTTTATAGCAGTTTTGTTAATTGGAAAATATCCTTCGTATTATTACGGTTTGGCTATTTGAGTATAGTAGGAGACACTCATGTAATCTGAGAGGCCTTTTTTTCAATTTACAATAAAACTACAATTGAACTGGTTAAAAGTTTGAGCACAAATCATTTTCACTTTTTGCAACTATTATATATTAATATATGCTTAGAATTATAAATATGGGGAAATACTAGACTTTTAAAAAAGTTTTTAAATGGCTCAAAGTATAATACCAATTTGTTTCTAGGTCCAATTGCTTTTATATATAGGGCCATTCTCTAAAATGTATGTTTTACTTTAAAATTAATAGAAACCAAGCATTCAAATATAATACAAATAAATCTTTAGTTTTTTGAAGTAATTTTTCTTTGTTTTGTATACTTTCTTGTTTTAAACTGTAATTAGTTTAAAATAGTATGTAATTGTAATTTGGAATTTCACTGAAACCATTGATCATAGTAAAACAAATTTTATATTAACTGTCATCACATTTTAATTTACTATAGCTTTTAAGTTTGAATTAAAATTTCTTTTTTTAAATTCCAAATTACTTTCATTCAAGTAATATTAACAGTAATATATTGCTGTTTAGCATCTCTCAGTGGTATGGTATTAATTTATTGTTGCGAGGCATCAATTCTTTCAACAGGTTATCTAAACTATTATATTAGTCATTGCTATCAAAAAGATAATCTAGGCTTCTTTTTTTTAAAAAATAAAGCATGTAGAGATTGTAGAGGGATTTAAAAAATATGTATACTAAAAAATTCAAAACATAAAATTTAACTTTCAAATTTTCTTTTTTTTAAAACCCAAATTCATTAATTTTTTGAACTTCAGAGTTTATTCGTCTGTACAAAATCTTCCGTGAACTGTTTCTTAAAAAAATAATGCATGGGTAGGAAGACTTAACATAGTTTTGCAAACATTTGTAATTAAATGTAATACATATTAGATAAACATAACAAAGTGTCATATTTATGTATTTTTTAGTAATAAAAAAGTCTTAAATTTATTGTTGATACACAAAAAAAGCTTTATTTATAATTTTTTAATGATAACAAGAAAGATACTTTCTTTAAACTGGTCCATCTAGTATTATATAGATATTACCTGCTAATATTTTATGGTTATCTAAACTTTTAATTAACACTTAGTGCTTTGTAATTTTTTAAAGTAACAAATTAACTGATAAACTAAATTTCAAACTGATTAATTGTAAAACTAAATAACTATCCATGTAACTGAAAAATCACACATTGTTATTTGTAATTGTTTTTAAATATACATTTTAAAACATATGTGATTTTTTAAACCAGATAATTATGATTCTGATGAAAATGATACAAGCAATGATGAAAGCAGTTCATCAAAATCAGGATCATCAACTGAATACTTTTCGAGCACATCTGTAGGCACAGAGAACATGTCTTCTTCATCATCTCTCTACAGGTATGCATAAGAAAAAAAAATTGGTTTAATTGTTGAACATAGTAGTGTTTGTAGGCATGATATTAATAAAGTGTATCAGTTTTATTTTTTTAAACTTTTTTTTACTAACATAAAATTTCATATATAAAAATATATAATAGCTCTTGTGTTACTCTAGTGCAGCATTAGTTGAACCAAACCTATAATTATATGTTTTTTTTAACTTACCTAACACTCCTTATCTTACTTACCTAATTTTAAATGATACAGGTATTCATGCAAGAGAGATACATATAACTTAACCTAATGCTGTAATTGGTTTCAATACAGAGTTAAAGATTATGGCTAGAAAATACTTATGTGTTTAATTAAAAAAAAATTCATTCTGATTTTGCATTTACAAATCCATTTCTAATTAGGATTAAATTATTAGATTACGTTTTCCATTAACTAAATTAGAGCAATAAAAATCTCACTGTATTCAGTAAATGCAAAAAAAGTTTTACAAATTCAAAAGAGTTTCGGCAGGTTAACAGCTTTACTCTATTTTTTTTGTATTCCAACAAAAATAATTTGCATAAAAATATTCAATGTTAATAAAGAGAATGCTGAATCAGAATTTTTAAATTGCAATAAATACCTACTCCTTTGCTATTGACCACCAACCGCAAAACAGCTACATAAGACACCTAGATGAAATTGAATAGTTGGATTAAAAATGATTTGTAAAGGCATTGTTAAGTCTGAATTCTATAATACAAAAGTAGGGTTTAAATGGATAAGGTTTTCTCTACTAATAAGTAAAAATTGGCTTCCTAACTTGTTAGCTTCCACACTATGTTTATAACGTAAAAAGTGGAAGGTATTATAATCCGTCTGACCATCACCCACTTTCACAGAACGAACCGCAAGTCCCACAAACAAGTAGGTTGCGTCATTTTGAAGCAAAAAGTCAGGCTAGGCTACATTCCAAATTTCGTTAAAATTTTTTAATTAGAAGTTTATTTAAAACTTAAATAACTAAAAATTTAATCTATATTGAAATAACATGCAAATTCCATTTTTATTCAATATTTTCACTGTTGCCATTTCGTCAAACGTTCAAGAAACTTTTATTTAAAGTAAAAATAAAATTATGGAAAAAATATTTATTTATGTGATATAATTCAGTTTGGATTGTTGTAATATCACAATCGAGTTCTTTTGATTGTTCATTATATGTGTATGAAGAAAGATGCATAAAGAATTGTAACTTTGCTTAAAAAATATGCAACGTTTCGCTTTTATTTTTAAAGCACCAATTTTACTAATTTATTTCTTGAACTGTAAATTTAACAAATCATAAATATTAACTGAATTTTCGAATGAAAATGGGAAATGTGGCGACTAAAATATATTTATTAAAACAAATTACATCATTATTCTTCGAACTTCAAAAAAATTTAGCAAACGATAAAGACTAATTATTGAATTCTGCAAAAGAAGATTAATAAAAATAGTTAATTCCAGCTTTCTTAAGTATGAATTGGAACTAGCTAAAGGGTTTGGCGAATTTATTTCTGAGGTGTATAAATAGTGTGTCTTTTTGAGCACAAATGTTGTGTGGAAGCGGTTTAAGTGACAGTTTCTGTAACAAAAACTATATAGGAAATTAAATTCTATTATTTTTTTCTTGTTTCACTTTCCTGCTATTGTCTTGTTGTGAAAAAAAGTTAAAATGTCAACTTTAACAACTTAAGTAGAAACCAAGTATAAATATTCAATGTTAAATAATTAATACCTTTTTTTAATAAAACTCGGGGTACATTAGGTAAACATTTCAAAGCTATGTTTTAAAATAATTTGAATTTTTCCTTTTCTTAATTAACAATAGTGTTTGGTAGTTCAGTCGATCAAAATTATAATTTAAATTTTCATACATTACACGTCCCTAATATTATGCATGTTTAAAGTCAAACTTACTGATTCCATCAGAAAGTGTTTTTTTCAAACTAATAACGAATCTTATATAACGCGAAGTGTAAACAAACTCTATTGTTGCCATTGCAGAGTTAGAAATATAAGGAAACTTGGGAGCCGTATAAGAGAATTATATAGATACCAACACGATTTATTTATCTAAATTCAAACTAAAAATAGAAGCACTCTTTTAATGATTTTTCTTTCACGCAGTGAGGACGAAGATTCATCTTTCGAATAACAACTGTACAACATAGAACTCATCTATTCTCATGCACTTACGTAACTTTTATTTTTCTTGTCTTTTTACACATTACAGTCGAATCTAGTTAACACGAACTCGCTTAACACGAAATTTCGCTTAAGATGAACAGAAAGCATTTCCCCAGCTAAAAAAAGCTGTGAGCTAATGCGTAAAATATCTCCTAACTAGAAAACGCTTTAGGCAAAATCACGCTTAACCCAAACAGAAAATTCAGAATTGACCCTTTTTTTTAGTATTTCAAAGAACAAATGAAACAAAACATTAAAAAAAAATGTAAAAATAATAAACTTTTCTGTAGTATGTACTTCTCCTAAATGAATTTCATTAATTAAATTACTAATTGTATACGTGTACATTATTAGTGTATTATAAAATTAGAATACTTTTTAAAATGTTATTTTTTTTTTAATATTCACTTTTTCAATGTAAAACAATTCCTGACGGATAACATGAAATTCAGTTAACATGAAATGTTTCGGTAGTCCCTCTGAGTTAGTGTTAACGGGGTTCGACTGTATTTAGTTAATAAGAGCTAGTCACTTATTATGTGAATTAATGCAATTGAAGACACACTTCAAATTTGCTTTTTAACTTTTTTACTATATTTTCATAAGTGTATATTTACCTTAGTGTTTTGAATATCAAATAGTTATTTATATCTTGTTGTTTTATTGATGTGAATTTGTCTGGTAAATGTACTTAAGTTTTTTTAAGTATAAAATTTATATGCATTTTTTATGCTGTTTTACCTACATGACTGTATGTAATGGCCTTATTGTGTATTTTTACATTTAAAGCTCAAAAATTAAGCTGGATTACACCTGCTTCTATAATGATGCAGCCTAATATGAAACTGTATACGTATGTGTTGTCTGTTAATGTTATGTCTGTGTTTGTCCACTAGAAATTGCCAAATATTTTGCCAATGAAATTGACGTAGATATATTTTCTTAAAAAAATATAAAAATTGCACAATTCCTTGTAACTTTGAATCTGAAATGTAATCAATTGTTTTTTAGTGTCCACAATTATTATTAAATCAATACAGTATGCTCCCTCTTAACAGGTATCTGTTTAATGGGATCTCCATTTTAGCTGGCTGAATTTTTTTATTCTTAAAATGTGAAAAATATCTAAAACACCAAGTGTTTTGTTATCGATTGCCATCTGATGCTGATAAAAAAATGACATTGCCTTTGTTTAGGATTCAATAGAGAAAAGTTTACGTTTTTTAAATAGTATGCAACGTGTAATGCTTTAAATAAAATGATGCATTTTAATTATTTATTATCAGGCAAATATCATCAATGTAGAAATGTGCAATCAAATGTACATCTAATCCTTTATTTATTTAACTTTTATGATTTAACTGAGTCTCCGCTTAACCCTTTCCCCAGTTAAGGGGGTGTCTACTTTATTTTGTTTTGAAGTAATGAAATAATAATTACTTTACCAGTTATTTATTTTCTATTATATTCAAACCATAATTGCATACCTACTGTACTTGAAAGTATTTATTGGTCTTACACACAGATGGTTTCAACAACAGTGAAGTTTCAAAAATCATGAATTCCGTCCAATCGTTTTTTTTCTTCTCAAAAACTTACTGCCTCTCTACTTAATCTCATTTGCACAAATGGTTGTTGCATACGCAAGGCTTGCTTAAATATTAGAAAATGTCACATTTTAACTGCTAGATTAGTTTAAAACTGTAAAAGTCTTATGATAAATTAAATGCCGAGTGGGATATGCTTTATTAAGAGGGATGTTCAGTCCCATAGAGCTTATGCATTAGTTTGAAAATCATAACCTCTGCAAGCGTATTGCTTTGCTGTGTAAGCATTTTTTCACCAGGAATGAGGATCGTCATAACAAAAAACCAATTTTAGAGGAAAATAGCATCTTGTTATTTGTATGGAAATCTTTCATACAAATAATCATTCTAATAATTAGTTAGCCTCTTCAGAATATTTTGGAGTAGTTAAAACTTAAAAATACAAATGAAATTTTCCCTTCACATTTGCTTATTTTTGCTGTTATTGCAATTCTCATGCCTGGTTAAAAAATGTTTACATGGCAACATGGTTTAAAATTATTCAGTTTTAATATGTTATCTCACAACTATTACTCTCCTCAGTAGAATACACCAATATTTATTTTTATTCACTTCTATATTGTACACAAGAAATATACATTTCAACTATGCTATAAAAACGTTTTTATAATTCTAAAATTACTGCCATCCCATTTTATTAATCGTTTCGTACCATTATTGTTTTTCTTGTATACTGTAAACCTGTATTTCTGTAAGTGGATTATACCTAATGTTTACAATTTTTATCATACTAATCTTTTGTTTGATTATTCTATGCTTTAGTGATATCATTATCTAGTCTTTTGCAAATAAGTATTTTAAATAAAAATTTAACCGTATATTTCTAATAATTCAGCATGTTAAGTAAAGTGTTTTTATTGTGTGATGCAATCTATATAATAGTATGAAATGTATTTTAGTGATTGCTTAATGTCATTAAACTGGAAAAAATTAATCTCTACGATTTTCAATTTCTACAATAAAACATCCATTACAATTAAAATCGAGTGATACGTAGACAACTTAATACTGCAGCTATATTCAAATAAATATATACAGCCATCTCATTAACAAACTAGTTTTATTTACAAAAAAGTATTTACAAGGTAAAATTATGATTTGTATAATCTTATTTTTCAATGGTATCACTATCCACACCTGAGCCAGCCCGGTGTTGTATGAGTATAAAAACATGAATCAATGATTTCTCTCCAGCAATCAAATTATTTAGCTACACAACCAAGATAAATTAGAAGCAGAAACTCACAGCCAATAATTTAGAACTCGGAAACTAAACTACAGCTGTCAATGCAATCCAGTTTCTATTCGGGGAAAAAACAGAGAGCACAAGTTCTTAAAGAGTCTGTCCAGCAGTTATCTCTTCTGCAGTATAGCATACAACTGCAACTTGTGAGCGTTTATCAGCTCTTCCAGAAGCTGAACCTCAATCTTAAGTCCTTCCTTTTCTTTCTCAAGATCAGTGACTCTGATTTCCATCTCTTTCTGCTTTTCTTTTCTGGTTTTGCGGCAGGTCTTAGAGGCTATGTTGTTCTTCCTCCTGACTTCGGTGAAGGTGGGTTGGATGTCCTCAAGTCTAGCAGACTTCATGGACATAATTTCGTCATCGCTGGAAGTGTCTGCCGGCCTCTTTAGTGAGGGCTTCTCCAGCAGGCTGTCTTGGCTGTAGGTGTTGTGTAGGGAGAGACTGCTCTGGATGTTGGACAGTTCGAAGTTGCTATCGGTGCTGGAGAGAGGGGAGGGGAGGTTGTCGTTCATGTTTACTTCAGGAACCTGCCAAGATAAAATTCAAAATTTAATATTTGTTATACAATTTACATCCACAACACAGTTAACTTAAAACAGCACTTATTTCCAAAGCTTGACAAAATAAGCCATTTTTTAAAAAACTGACCTAACTTTTCATCTTGAACTTCAACAATTGCATTAAATGACAGCTGGCTCTAACTTTAAAATGCTTGGCAGAAACTCTCAAAAATCCCTTGATAATTAAATTACTAATATGGACAAGTTATTTATGGTGAAGGATTACATTTGTAACACAAAAATTTATCCTGTAATCATTCTACAATTTCAATGTAACACATAATCTTTACAGTTAGAATTTTTAGTTAAATGCACGACTCAAGAGTAGTCAGGGCTGTATTGGAGGATATACTGCATACAGATAAGAAAACTAGAGGAAGTACATAGTATAATTTTTTTTTTAAATTGAAATTTTTATGTTCAGGATATCTTATGCTACTTTTATGAATACAGCACTGAGAGTAGTAGTAATTATCACAGTAAAAGTCTAAAGGCACAAACAATATCCTATTTTGCTATATTTGCTTACTATTATATCCTAAGTTGGTAAAAATTACCAGAACGTTCAACAATCTATCAATACAATTTCAGCATTTAATTTAGCCAATCTACAAATTGCCTAAGAACTTGTAAATAAACATCACAAAAAAAGACCCTCACCTGCTGAAGAAACATATCCAAATTCTGGTAAGTCTCCTCTGCATCCAATCTATTGTAGAAAGACGAACTAGGGCTGACATACGAATGGTCGCTTGAAATACAGGTAGATCCAGAATCCATGCACACTGTGTTAAAAGTCTTCACTCCATAATTCTGGTAACCCCCTTTCCTGTCGTCCATGCTCATAGACATCGTCGATGAGAATGAATCGCACCTTGGTCTCTGGTCCCCTTCTTCGGGTACTAGTCTGTCCTCTAAATAGTCGACAACCTTGAACTCTTCGTAGTTATCCTCGAAGTTGAGGTAGGGGTCGAAGTTCCCTATGTTCCAGTTCTCGACACCGTTGGGGAGACTGACCTCGCGTTTGTAGCGTTTTTCGACGGAGATGTTTTCAAAACCTGGAGGAAATAATAGGTAATAATTAGTAAGGAGGATTTAGTTAAATAAGACAGATTTAAGGTTCAGTTACACCAGAATATTTAAAACAAAAATTAATTTTATCTTAATCATAAGAATTAAAAAAAAAACAATATTCCAAAGTTTAAAAAAAAGGATGGAAAAGATTTAATTTACAGTACATTTTTGAATAATATTTCTTAAACGCTCATACCATTATTGTTATAGTAAAAAAATAACGACATTTATAATCACTAAAAATTTATTAGATAAATATTTAATAACAGAATTATAATTATAGAGGATAATAACATAATTTTTAGTATATTTACCTTTGGATACTTTAGTGTACATAGGTAGTCTGGAAATAGGTGATGGGATATCCATAGAGTTTTGTAATTGGTTAAGCTCTTCAACAGTAGAGGGCAGCACGAGAGCCATATCTTATAATGTCAGTATGGGAATGGGTACTGGGTTGAAAAATTAAACAGATTTAGTACTCAAAGTATAATATAAAACATTATATATCGAAACTATTTATTTTAGAAAAATGATAACACAATGTTTTTTGTTAAATTTATAATAAATATATTAAAATTGTTAGTGAACGTGCAGAATCTATTTAAATAAATTTTAATTTTAAATAATTTAAATTGTTGAAATACACATACTTATGTACAGTAAAGTACCCATTACCTTTACCAAAAACTTAATTAAATAGAGCTATTCAATACTAAAATAAAGGCTACATCGAGTATAATTAGCACAAGTAAAAAGCAGTTAGTTTGGTTAAAAGTTGTATTAATTAATGTCTAAACTTATGAAAAAGTTAGTGAAAGTAAAAAATATAGAAAATTCAGTTTCGAATAAATATTTAAAAGCTTAATTTAAAAAAATAAGTACTTTTAAATGCAGCATGCGCAATTTAAGTCAACAATTAAAATATAAAATAATAAGTACATCTTTCGAACATAACATATAATAATATGATATATATTAACTGTTAAACTATAGACGATCTTTAAAGAGATCAACATTTATTAATTTCATGAGGAGCAAAAATTTCATTTTAAGTAATGCAAGGCAATTATAAATTTTTTTTGAAAATGAAACTTACCTTTAAAAATTGTAGAATTTATTGATAACTGTCATATGTTATGATCAGACCATCAACAGGAAACCTTTATAAAACAGTAATTTCCCCAAACACTGAGAACAACGTAAAAATCAAACACTTTGTACTCCGCGCGGCAGTCGTTTGAACAAAACCTCACTTGTGCTCCCGTTCGTAGAGTTATACGCGACATTCGCTATTTTTAACCATGACATCACCCTAAACAGCCAATGGGAGAAGAGCTTGTTTATGATGTCATTTTTAACCAATCAGCATCGTTCCCGTGCTTCGCGTTCGTATGACATCACGGTATTCATGAGATGGAGCGTGTTCTTCCGATCTTCTTTCTTGTCACCGTGGTAGTTGTTATTGGAGGCAAATAGAGAAAATAAAAAAAAAGTAAACACTGGCCTCAAAGGCTTGATGCTAAGAAAACGTGGGTTGAGAGAGATTTGTGTTTTTTGAAACTTTATCCTTGTGGTCTTAATTATAAAGATTAACTATTATAGTGGAAAATAGAATGTTATTTAAATTGTATTTTAATTATAAGATTGTTTTTGGTCACTGGGCGTCAGGAAGGCGAGCCATTTGGTCCCGCCAACATTTTGCGGGATGGTTCATATAATCACATTTTATAATAAAGTTATCATTGAAAACAAAATGTCGCCAGGCATTATAATTGTTATTTATGCAAAAACGTCGTAAAGTTAAACTTTATATGAGTGAAGGGATATGTTTTGTTTAAAAAAACAAGGGGCGAATGACATTTCCCAAAGTATTAAAACATTTTACAAACCACGTGTTTTATACGTACAAGTAAAAGCCGCCTTTCATTAATGCATTTTCTTCGATCGGTGTTCTCTGGTTCCCACCAGAGAACCAGAACCAGACCAGAACCACCACCAGAATGAATGCCAAATTCATTCACCAATCAAGAAAGAATTTATTTTCATTCAGCATTTCTGTTGTCACTCAAGATCTGAAATATGTCTATTGGTAGTAAAAGCTCCATAAGAACATTTTAAATTTTAAATACTTCTTAGGTTGGGATATTATTTTTTTCGATACATGGCGAGACTGTACGACAAGGATTAGTTTTTTAATAACACCGAACTCGCTATGTACATTGTTGTGGATGTGCGAACTGTCATGACATGAAGCTATTAAAAAAAAACAATGCTCGAAGCAACCGCGGCGTCACTGTAGGCGTGACTGCTCTATTTTTGACGAATTAGCTGCCGGGTGTTTTTTTGTGGGGTTTAAGACAACGGTTGGCGTCACGGTAGGCGTTGCCGTTCTTGTTGTCCATTGCATTATTCGATTCTATTTACCTACATTTATATAAATAAATTGTAATATCTCTCCCCCCCATTTTACACCAACTTTGGAATTTCGGGGCGTCCTTTTCGAACTATAACTAATAACCAAGTGCATCTGATAGTACGACCTTAATTATAGCAAATCCAACTTTTAATCATTCTCGGGCAGTCTATTCCGCTTTTTGGCATACATATCATCAACACGTGCTGATTTCTGCAAAAAAACAATGACATCACACGAGTTCTCCTGCTCCTGGATAACATTTATGATCCCTTTGTTATCAAAAAGAGTGTCCGTTAACCGCTTCCCACACACTAATGATAAGACGTCTATGTCTATGAGTTCAGTTATGGAGTAAAAATATCACCATAAATAGGACCTGCCCTTCGAAAGTCACACGAGTCTTTCAGTCTCTTTATCGCGTTTTTATTCCCATTATCTTTTCTAATTCTGGGAATTACGCTGCAATGATTTTACAAAATTGTAATTGTCATTTTTTTATGTCGTAAAGTTTAAGATTATCGTTTGTATCAAAATTATTGAGAGAAAATCGAATAGGCCGGAGCAGCCGTATACGGTAACAATTTTTAAGGTCTCCCCCTGCCTTCTTTAGTTTTTACGTTGAGTAATTATTTTCAAAAGGATTTTTTATTATCATGTTTTTATTAAATTTTAATTGTTTCAGAATTATTGAAAGAGTTAAGAGTTTCAGAAATGATATTTTGTTGTGATCATTTAATTTAATGTTATAAACGCACTCATTCTCCGTTAGTTGCAAAATGAAACGAACCATAGAAGTCAGTTGCACTGTAAAAAAAATCCCCCTAATTTATCATCTCAGTGCGATGGTAAAAAAGCCGCCTTCACCCTCTGATGTGAATTTACATGTGATGTAAAATTTATTGCGTGGTACCGGCGAAAAAGTTTGATTTACTGGCAGTGATTGGATTCACTCAACTTCTCTGTTTACACGCTGACTCTGTTTGAACGTGGGGCTGGGGAGCCCAGTCGGTTAGGCATTCGCCTAGCATGCGGATGGTCCCAGGTTCGGGTCCGGGCATCGCCAAAATAACTGCCGGCCTATAAACGGCCCGTGCAGCCAAAAATGTCCGACGAATAATACCCCTGTAGAGGAAGTGCACGTTAAATATCCTTCAAAGTCCTAACACTGCGTACGATGTCGTGTCGCCCTTAACGGTTGCGTTGGGTGCCTACTCAGGTGTCGGCTCGTCACTTGACTGTGGTTCTAAAATACGACGCCCGTCGCCAATAGCCCTCGTGTAGCTCTAGTGCGACGATAATTAAAACTAAACTAAACTGTTTGTACGTTAAGAAAACATCAAATTGCTGTAGAACAAACATTACAACACTGTAAAGTAAACAAAAAATAACGCTGGGGCTGAAAAATTGGGTGTTATTTTAACGAAATTTGTTACAGTAAATGTAGCATTCGTTTCGAGGGTCTGAATCTTCTAGATCCGGCCCTGATTTAAGTACTATTAATCATGATCTTATTGGACATTTCATAAGTTAAGAATAGGACCTAGATAAAATGAAAATTTCCTATTTTGATTGTCCTACATTGCAATACTTATTGTCAAATCTATTTTATCAAAAAATAAAATTAATGATACTGTGTCAAACCAACATAACGACCAGACGATTTTTCTTTCTCATTCTCAGCAGGTGACATGAATCTTCAAATATGTAACCTGATAATAGGGCGTTTCGCTATCTGAACAATTTTATGGTTTTTGTACTTTCTCTGAAGTAATTAAAGTACTTTTGTGGCTTATTAACACATCATAAGGTGCAGAAGATTTAACAGTCGTATAGAGGTACAAATCAGTTTCAATTTATAGCCTAAGATAATAATGCCAAACATGAATTAAAATAAAATATATATTATAAATCAATTAACAAGTATACACTAATCTTTAACTTGCAACAAGGCTATGTCAAACACAAAGCTCCAGTGTAACCACTACTAGAAACATGCTTTTCCAAATACGCTTTTAAGAAAAAAAACTAATTTGATCAATTTGTATGCTTTTAGCTTATGTGTGGTGTGTTCTATTTTATATCTTTTACATTAAATTCTTTAGATTGATGAATAAACAATACGAACCATTATCATCCACATTTACGTTGTACATTTTATATCAATAGATTAATATCTGCTAGCAAATTAATAGCCGTTCTTTGCACGGCTAAAAAATAAAGTACAAATGGTATGATTCATTCCATCAACCAATGATTCCATTCCATCATCAGCTTGCGATTTTTTTCCCCATTAAGTTGAGCTTGCACTTATTTATCGTTAGATGGAAGAATCATGTCTTTTGAAGAATTAAATAATGTTTGTTTTAATTAAATGAAAATATGAAAAACATGGTAAAATAAAATCCACACACAAAAAATTTTATAAAATAAATTGACCCTAAATTCTTCACGCTTGCATTCTTAGATGTTTGAAAATTGATTTTAACTTTTTTAACAAATAAAGTTTTGAAAAAATTATTGTTATAATTTATTCAAAAGTTATGATTCCAATTTTTCACTCCTTAAATTTTAGTTTAAAAAATTAAGATTCTCCCCCCCCCTATTTTTTACTATATCATTCGGGATACATAATGAATCTATTCCACAAATTTTAGATGTTTAGAATAAAAAATAAAACGTTGGAACTGAGAGGGTTAACAAAAGTAAGCAAATTGCTCCCCTAATTGTTTTGAGCAGTGTATATGAAAAATCAATACATTTCTAAAATTAACAAGAAGTTCATAAAGAACTAAAATAGCCTACTTTCCTGTTACTTAAATACTTACTGAAGTTCTAATCGGGAAAAAAAAACTAGGTTCCTAAAGTAAATATCATCAACAGCCGTTTCTACACTAGATTTATACACATTAGAAAAAAGATCGAAACACAGCACCCAGCTATAATTTAAACTTCTAAAAGCCAAAATCAACTATTTTCCTTAATATTCTTTCGTAAATTAATTAAATATTATTTATCATCTGCTCGTGATTTATGTGTAGTTCGAAGAATAATTAAATATTTATTGATAACAAAAGTAATTAAACTACTCCGAACTGCATTAAAAAATAAGAAATGTAAATTAAAACTAAGCATAATTGCATGCAAAAGTATGCCTTGCTGCTTTCTTGGTAGATAATTAATGAATAATCAAAGAATCAAATTGTGCTACATTTTATGACGTCATTCCAAACTGATTCATGAAAATATTATTTTGCTTCAAATATGTTTAAATAAATAAAGTTTCTCATGCCATTGTTGATTTGGCAACAGTGATTTAAATGACTCAAAATTGAATTTCAATGCTAATTCAATGGGAAATTCGCCGAGAGATAGTAGATTTATGTCAGTCCGGACGTACAGACAGACGGACAAAAAGTATGAAAGTTGGGTATCTGAGGTCATAGCTTTCTAACAAAAAAAAGAATTTTTAAGATCCGAGGGATAGAACCGATTTTGGAAGGGGGAGGGGGTACGGACAGACGGACAGTCAGACAGACGGAAAGACAGACAGACGGAAAGACAGACAGACGGAAAGACAGACAGACATACGAACAGACAGACAGATGGACATCAACCGCATTTCAATACCTACAGCGATTTAAATGACTCAAAATTGAATTTCAATTCTAATTCAATGGGAAATTCACCGACAGATAGTAGATTTATGTCCGTCCGGACGTACATACAGACGGACAAAAAGTATGAAAGTTGGGTATCTGAGGTCATAGCTTTCTAACAAAAAAAGAATTTTTAAGATCCGATGGATATAACCGATTTTGGAAGGGGGAGGGGGTACGGACAGACGGACAGTCAGACAGACGGAAAGACAGACAGACGGAAAGACAGACAGACGGAAAGACAGACAGACATACGAACAGACAGACAGATGGACATCAACCGCATTTCAATACCTAAAGAAAAGTAGGCTAAAAATGTCAAATTTTTTGGAAAAAGTCGTTGGTAATTGTAGTCAAATATTCAATAAATGTCATAAAGATTTTTTTTTATATCCTTTGTTACTTTTTGAGTCGTATTGTACGAAAAGTGAATACTTGTGATGTACATTATTAATTTTTTTTAGTTTTGTTAAAATAGTTTTATAGTTTCTCGGTTTTCAGAAATATTTTGTATGCTTTCTATAAAGGGCTAGAAAAAAATCTCCAACTATTAATTCGATTTTATTTTTTAACCTTTTGTAGTTTTTTATATCGTTTCTCAAGGTTTATCTTCGGTTTTAATTGCAATAAAAGTTTGGAATTTACACTTTACAATACCGTAAAAACATTTGGCGTTTTTTGCGGTGTTACAATGGTTAAAATTTTGAATAAGAACATAAACTCTCCTGTTTATTATATGTTTGTTATGTATTCTTATTTTTCGCTTAAAATATTAACCTTTTACAGTTATAATTTAAAAAAATTGCGATTTTTTTGCAAAAATAATTATTACATTTGATTTTCATCCGCATTTTCATCCATTTAAATACTGCTCTGAATCCCTATGCCTCATATTTTTGTAATTATATTTTAGAGATGTGTGCTTATTTTTCGCTTAAAAATATTAACCTTTTACAGTTATAATTAAAAAAATTGCGATTTTTTTTGCAAAAATAGTTATTACATTTGATTTTCATCCGCGGAAATAATTATTAATTAATAATTTTTTTTTGCAAAAATAATTATTACATTTGATTTTCATCCGCATTTTCATCCATTTAAATACTGCTCTGAATTCCTATGCCTCATTTTTTAAAATTATATTTTAGAGATGTGTGCTTATTTTTAGCTTAAAAATATTAACCCTTTTACAATTACAATTAAACAATATATATTGTTTTTAAGTATTTTGAAAAAAAAATTTTATATAAATTTCTCATCAAAATTTGAACTATTATTCTAGTATTCTAAGAGCCTATAAATCAAAATTGTGCATTTTAATAAATTTACCCCACCCCACTCACCCTAATTTATAAATTAATTTAGCAAAAAATATTAAATCAATACTTGGTTTGAAGAAAACAGGAAAAGATTAAACCTTTTTAGAATTAAGAATTTAAACAATTTAAATATTTTTTATTATTAACAATTATATTTCTTTGTATTTGGAACCTTGCTTTAAAAAAAAAGCGCCTTATTGCGCATCAAGAAATTTTTTATAATACCGTTAATTTACAATAGGCCAACTGAAGCGATATCGGCGCCAAAATAGACGACTGATTGAAACTTTTTTTCTTGTTTTGTTTGAATCGGCGAGGTTGCGATGTGATTTATTGTCTTGTATCATAGCACCGCGCTTTTCTTTTACCTCTGCCATTTTACTCTTTGTTGTTTACCCAAGTTAGGTTGGCCACGAGTGTAATTGAACTTAATCTCAATTCATTGTAAATAATCAAAATTTAATATAAGCAAGAAAGTAAAGCTTCTCTAGGATACATTTCACAAACGAAAATGAGAAAATTAAATTTTTGCCTTCGGCATCTTGAGTGGGTATCTTATTGGAAAGACAAGAGGAGACATTTCAATGAAGCTGTCACCCTATATCCCAATTACACGAAAATTTTCTTTTCGGAGAAAATCCATTTTGGTTTTTGCTAACTTTTACTTTTTGACTTATGTATATTTTGTCGCTAAGAAATGGAAAACCGAAGATTTGTGTCTCGGTTCCGCACTGCACCTTTGGCATCGTGACAAGTAGTGTGGAAAAGAGAGAGAAAGCAGTTAGTTAAAAAAAAATTAGCATTACGAAGTTTAGTCTTAGGATATAAAGTTTCTGTTAGTGTTTAACTGATTACTACTCTGATCTGGTCAATAGCAGTATCTTTGAAAATTGACTCCGCAATGCCAATACAGAGAAATCATGAGGAAATATGATGATTATATTAACCAATATTAATACAATCATTGATTATTTTTCAAAAGTCACTTGTTAAAATATTATTTTATTTATTTACACTGTCATACAGAGCAATATCTATTTGCATGACAGGAATAGAAACACCAACACAAAGAACATAAAAAATACATACAATCAAATACAATTACACAAATAGGGAATAATGCACGGCCGAGAATAATGTCACATTTTAGCTTAGGAAAAGTATCAAGGAAAATATCGCTATGAGAGGGCAAATTATTAACTAGGTCAGTGAAATGAGAAATGAATTGGTTTTTAAGATATTTTTTTAATTTTTATACAGTTAACTGTAAAGAAATACTTATCAGTATGTAAAAAATTCTGTCTCAACTTTCATCGTACCCCCTTTCCTACATTTTTATTAATAGCACCTCAAAGTTTTCACGGGACCAAGCTTTTTAAAAGCATTTGATGGCATAATGTGAAAGTACTTTAGGAAATGTTTTATCGCAGTTACTCATATCTGAATATGCTTAGAAAAATTCTTTGATTGCTTAATATGTAACATCCTGTATGCCCCATCAACATTACCGTCTTGAAGATAGAGAAGTTTGGTTATCTGCAAGAAGACATTAATATAGTGATACTGAACAGCAAATTATAAGCAAAAACATAAGCTTATCTTTAACTTTTTGTATAAAATTGCGTTTTTATTTTAAGTAATATTAATAATTAAGTATAGTTTGCTTTTGCTAAAATGTTGCACATGGGCGTACCCACCATTGAGCTGAGGGTGTAGCTGCCCCTCCCTAGAAAGGACGAAGTGGGCCCAGGGACCCGCTTGTCCTATTAGGGCCCCTGTATAAATTTTATGTGAAAGGGAACGCAATTTTTTTTTAAAAATCGAGTCCATTTGTTCGCAATCAAGCCCATGGGCCAACTTTGCCTCTAGAGACCCCTATATATAATAGATATTATATAAAAGGAGTCTACAAAAGTTGTTCAAATTGAGGCCAAATATATTATACATAAAGGAGCCTACATATTTTTCAAATCGGGCTGATTTGTTAAAAATTGGGCCTACTTTCCTCTGAAGCCCCCGATTAATGTATATTATATATAAAAGGAGTTTACGTATCTTGTTCAAATTTGGCTCCCGATTGGGCCCACTGCATATTAGGAGGTTGGCCCAGGACCCGATCAAGACTTTATACAACACAAAGCCCATAAAGTTTGAGAGCAAAGCATTAGCACGTTAGACAGGTCTTTTCATATTTTAATGCATATTATGATAACAATTCCTTATCAAATATGATAAAAAAAACTCCACAAATTTGAATCATTTCGTTTGACAAAATTCTAATTGACACTCGAGTGTTTCTGTTAAAAAGAGTTAGAAAATTAAAATTGTAATACAAGTCTTTTGGAAAAAAATAATTAATGTAAAAGTCTAACTATTTTATGACTGGTTTCTTCAGAAATAACTACAAATAATAGTGTAAGCAAATGAGCATCTTTATTAGTCGAAAAATAAGACGATTATAATATAATACTACTATTGAATAAAGCTGTAAAATAAGAAACACTATCATGTTTGATAGTGTTAATAGACATGGGGGTTGTAATATGAGATTCCGATTAAATATGGTTATAAATCTAACGACTTTTGGACAATTGTAAAAAATCATCTTGTATAATGTTAACACACACACTAACAGGAATGATTAGTAATTTTGTGGAAGCAGTTTTGATGGAATTTCACTATGAAAAAAAAATCAATGGATAAAATTACTCTATTACTTCATTACTCCAATACTGCATTGCTTCATTGATTTTCGCAAAGAAAAAAAATCGCTTTAACACTAATCTTCCAGTCGAATTTCACATAATTCTAACCACTGTAATGTTTCTATATTTAATAGGTACTTTAATCAAATGTACTCCGTTAGATCCCGATCTAGACTTCAGTACAAGGGAAAACAGACTTTCATTTGCTAGACTCTTGCAATAATTCCAACTAAATTATAACTAATGTCAATAATTTCGTTACATTTCATGATTAACTCTGAATTAGTATTTGTCGAACATCAAACTACTATAGTCTCAAAAAGAAAAAATTAAACAAATGTAAACTGAACATGGAGTATTCATGTGCCATCATTACTAAAAACAAATGAATTTAAGATAAATGGCAAAAAATGGCTAAAAACAAATGGCATGTAACAGATTTTGGAGCCCCTTAAAAATTGGTAGCGTAAGCCCCCTTCACGCGCCGCTTTTCCAATTTCTTTTATGCTAAATGTTTTGGACCTCCAAATTTTCTATAAATTTATAAATTTTGGCCTCACTTTGGTTTCAGCTTAACTTTGACTTAGGCATTGACTTTACATGATTGGTATGATAAATGTAACAAGGAAGATGATAGAAAAAATGTGATACATCAGCTAAGTAACACTATCATTAAGTGGCAATTATACACAAGAAATTTCGTAAGGGGCCCCAAAATCTGTTGTGCCTATAGTCTGCGTTTCCCTAGATAAGGCCTTGTGTATCTAACCAGTTCTGGGCAAAATGCTACGGTTTTGTCAAACTAACTCATTAATATGTACTTTGTCGGTTAGGTATACGTGCTCTAACAGCAAGTTCCCTTGGAAGGAAGGAAGAAGTTGTTTTGCAGCTTTAACTCGAAAGTTTAATCTACCTTTCAAGTTGGGAAACGGATCTCGACTTTTGAGTCGTGACGTCAAAGTGACGTCAAGTTCGTTACAGTTCTTATATGGAATAATTAAGTTGTTATTGTCACGTAGAGCTTTATCCGCTGATTTCTGCGAGACTTTGATCTGGCTTTGATGTATAAATAGATTTTGTGACAATAGGGTTACTTCGAGGTCGTATTTGTTTGATATTAACTCTTTTTTATGTTTATATATATAGATGGTTTTGTGTAGTTGTAAATTTAAGACTATGGTAAATAGCTTTTTAAGATATTTTTTATGTAAATCAATTAGAAGGAAGTCAATCTAAGCAACACTTTCATAATAAGTTATTGATGAGAAATAGTTAACGGTAATTGGTTTTCGAAATACATTTACGAAGTATTTATGTTAATGTAATTAATTTAATATTTCAAAAATACTTTCATATTAAAAACGTTTTGTTATATGTATTTATTAACCACTTTTGTTTATGTGTCAAATGGCTATTATAATTATAATGACCGCTTGGAAATAATTATTTCGAAGTTTTCTTTCTTGCTCAATAGTGGCTAAAAAGTCTAAACATGTTCTAGAATAGATAATGTATTTTATAATTAACCGGTCGAAATATGACTGCTGCTCACAATGGTAAATATCCTGTATTATCTTTTGTGCTCTTATTGTCAAAAAAGTGGAGTGAAAGAATAATTTGGCCCATTGGTCAATGAGCTGGTAATTTATAATAATATTTTAAGAAATACATAAAGTTTCATATCGCAGCAAAAGATTAACATTCAATATTCAATAAAAATGGACCACTAACAACAAGCACATATTGCGCAACAAAGATTCAAGAAAAAACAGCTCAAACTATTAAGTTTAATGCAACTGGTAATTCAATAAAAATATTAAGTCACACATGGTATTTCTCTGTACAATAATTTATTTTCATAAAGATGAACACTTATTAAATTGATTTTGAAAAATACGCACTTTTAGAATTCACACGCATTGTAAACATAAGAAATAGAAGTTTCACTTCATATTTTACTTCCTTAAGGTAGATCTCTACCTTGGAGGGCTTAAATTTTTATTTCTTAATATTTTCATTAAAAATTTTCAGCATAGTTGAAAAATATGAATATTAGAACAACTACGTTAAAAAAATATTATTTAGTTTATGGACAAAAAGGTTGAAATTTCTCCCCAATTTTTTCAAATATTTAAAGCCCTACTCCTCCCTTAATTTTATAGATTCAAGTCTAATTTGTTTTTTTTACATCATTATACAAGTGTGTAGAACAAAGCTATGTTGGGACATTTTTAAAATAATAAAAAATAATTTTTTAGCAAAATTAATTGTCAAGGGCACTCAATTTTTTGAGAAAAAGATCGCATTTTCAATGTAAAATGTATTTTTTTTAATACTTAGACAATCATATTTCATAAAAACTCAACATAGGACATAGGTTTGTTTACTACATCATATGGAATAACCACAAAAGAAAAATTAACTTACTAAATTGTAAGAAAAACACATGAACCAAACTGCTGACGACTACCAAATTTGAACAACATATTTTTCAATATGTAAGGTATCATTTCTGATAATAAAACTGTTTTAGACAATTTCAGATTATTTTTCGATTTTCATGGTAGAGGTCTACCTTAAAACTATTTTTCGAAAATGTATATAAACACAGAAGAAAAATGTAAAACTAACTTGTAGAAATATTTAGTTGAAATAAAATGCACTGTTTCCTAAATTTTAGATTTATTTTCAAATGTTGCGGAATACATCCTATATATAGGCTTTTTTAAGTGAAAGCATTTAAAGGTGAAACAACCTTTACAGACTACGAATGAGTGTGCTGGATAACTATCTTGCCTTAGGCATAAGTGTAGCCGAATATATGAAGGGTGTAGTTGCAAAACTCAAATTCTCCAAAGCATAATTAAAATATAGAATCCGGCTTGTTCATTGGCAACATCACCCAATTGATTTTATCATTATCAAAAGTTGTCAATAAACGGCCTCTATATCGCACCGTACGCGGAAAAGAGACCTATCGCGAAAAAGACCATTCTTCAGGAGAGCCGTTTAAAGTTTTAGTAAAATTTCAAATTATCACAAAATCGTTCCAAATTAACCTAGATCAAAAATATTTGGCATGGATATCCGTTTTATGAGTATCAAAACGTATGCATAGTCATTTTTTACTTTAAATTTGCCTTTGCTGAGATATTTTCAGATAGGTCTTTCTTTCGCGTACAAATTTGAACGATTTTGTTCAAATACATTGTTTGTTATATATATATATATTCATTATAATTGAATTCCGCAAATTCAATTATATTCATTACTACCGGTTAATTGACAATTAAATTCAATAATAAAATCAAATGTTCTAATTCAGCGTTTATTTTTTGTGAACGCATTTGAAGCTATGCACAAGTTTTTTGACATTTAATAAGGAATATGAACATAATATTTGTTTACTTTCCTTTTAATACTTAAAAAATTAAATCTAAATGTAAATTATTTTATTAAATACTTTTTAAGACAAAATAAAATAATAATAATTATATCGAAATCTATATACCATTCTAGCAAATTTATACCCGTTCTTCGCAAGGAATAAAAAAATATCAAATAGATTCCAAATATGTGTACCATATACCCTGTTATAGGATCATAAACTTATTATTGTTTCCACTCGTTATAAATTATAAAATCCCGTTTCATTGCCTTAAAATTCCAAAATGAAAAATACGCTATAAAATGCACTCATAAATGTCATCACAATTCCCTCATAAATACATAAAACCTTTTACCTCATTTGGCGCGTTTTGGGAAATAATTTGGCGAGAAAATAGATATAGCTACCCACACCTATTATACAGCTCTAACACAATGACCTTCGAACAACCGACCAACTTATAAATTATTTATAAAAGAAATTGCCTATTTGGCGAACTTTAGTTAATAATTTGGCGAGTTTGGCAACGTATTTGGCGAAAAAATAAAGACATAAAACGCTAATAGCTCTAGTGCGATAGCCTTTATTAACCACCATAGTTCAGTAATAGCTTAACTATATATTTATTGCTTAATTATACATACATGCAGTCAACAGAAAAATCGATGAAAAAATCATCAAATAAATCCACAATAAAATCCGGGAATGAAGACTGGCGGAATTACGTCACTTGAAACATGTCAATTATTTTTCAAATAATGAATTTAGTTTCTGAAAGTAATGGCAAAAGAATAAAATAAACATTTTGAATTTTAAATGTTTTCGTTAAAAGTTTTATTTAATTTTTTCAGCCGATGGCATCAGGAAAGAGAAAAAATGATCGGATTTGAGCGAAAGTGATTTATTTTTTTCAGAAAATTCGAATTTTCTCTAAAAGTGGAACAAATATGAAAAATCTAAGTCTCAGGTGCAAACGTTCGTATTAAAGGGAATCTATCTTAAAAATTTCGAATTTCTGTGGGCAGTATAAGTAGGTCTTTTACGGTCCGATGACAAACATATATATATATATATATATATATATATATATATATATATATATATATATATATATATATATATATATATATATATATATATAATATATATATATATATATATAATATATATATATATATATATATATATATATATATATATATATATAATATATATATTATATATATATATATATATATATATATATATATATATATATATATATATATATATATATATATATATATATATATATATATATATATATATATATATATATATATATATAATATATATATATATATATATATATATATATATATATATGGAAAAATAATTTATCAGTCAATTTAACTATTTTTTTTTCTTTCATTTTAGTTACATAAGATATGAAGATTACCCAGTAATTTTCCATTTAATTACCCAACTTGGATATAGTAATGATTAATATTAATTTCAAAAATACCTTTGATAAGAAGCTCAAATTAAAAAGAATACATATTTAATTAAAAAATAATCATTAATAATTAAAAATGGGAAAAACAGCTAAATCTTAAAAGGGTCTCAAACATTTATTTTAACGCAATTCAAGGGAGTTCTATAATAAATTAAGTAACTTTTTTTGACACTTTGTAGATATAAATACAATATTATCAATAATAGATTAAAATAGCAGAAAAAATGCGTTCAGGACAAATATTGGTATAATCTGTTCTTTCAAAGTAGTTAAAATTTAAATATCACTTTAAACTGATCACTCTTGGTCTGCGTGCAGAAAATAAAATATTCTTAATGGAAGCTTATTACATGATGTAATTGTTTCGATGTTATAAAGCTACTCCAGCAAACGATTTGCATTTTTTATATTTATTTGTATTTTTTTTAACTGTGATAAAGATACCAAAGCAAACGATTTTTATTTTTAATATTAAATATTTTTCTAACTGCTAAAAAGCTAGCAAACGATTTTTGTTTTAGATGTTTATTTCTAATTTTTTAGCTGTAATTAAACTAAATATACTTAAAAATCGTTTTAAAAAATTTGTAAAATAAAACTAAATAAACAATCCGTGAAAACGTGCTGTTGAATGAGCAATAAACCTCTAAGGTCTTCAATGTATTGAATGGGAAACATAAAAACGTTCGAAAACGATAGAAGGAATGGTCTGATTCGAAAAATTCTTAGCCTATATTTGTTCCGGAAACGAGATGAATTTTTGTGCCAAATTTCGTAACGTTCTGTTGCGTGGTTCCTTAGATCTCGTGTCTTATACAAACAAACAGACAAACAAACAAACAAACAAACGGAAGTTGCCTTTTATGTAACTATAATAATAAAAGAAAGAGTCTGTGTGTGTGTCTGTTTGTCTTCGGATCGTAAAAGACATACTTATACTGCCATCAGAAATTCGAAATTTTTAAGATAGATTCCCTTTAATACCAACGTGTGCACCTGAGGCTTAGTTTTTTCATATTTGTTCCATTTTTAGAGAAAATTCGAATTTCTGAAAAAAATACACCACTTTAGCTCAAATCCGATCATTTTTCTCTTCCCTGGTCATCGCTGAAAAAATTAATAAAACTTAACGATAAAAAAATTAAATAAAATTAAATAAAAATAAACGAAAACATTTAAAATTCAAAATGTTATTTTATTCTTTTGTCATTACTTTCAGAAACTTAATTCATTATTTTTTTTGAAAAATAATTGACATGTTTCAAGTGACGTAGTTCCGCCAGTCTTCATTCCCGATTTATTGTGGGTTTATTTGATGATTTTTTCATTGATTTTTCTGTTGACTGCTGTATGCATATTTAAGCAATAAATGTATAGTTAAGCTATTACTGAACTATGAGGTTAATAAAGGCCATCGCACTAGAGCTATTAGTGTTTTATGTCTTTATTTTTCGCCAAATACGTTGCCAAACTCGCCAAATTATTAACTAAAATTCGTTAAATAGGCAATTTCTTTTATAAATAATTTATAAGCTGGTCGGTTGTTCGAAGGTCATTGTGTTAGAGATGTATAATGGGTAGCTATATCTATTTTCTCGCCAAATTATTTTCCAAAACACGCCAAATGAGCTAAAAGGTTTTATGTATTTATGAGGGAATCGTGATGACATTTATGAGTGCATTTTATAGCTTATTTTTCATTTTGGAATTTTAAGGCAATGAAACGGGATTTTATAATTTATAACGAGCGGAAAACAATAATAAGTTTATGATCCTATAACAGGGTATATGGTACACATATTTGGAATCTATTTGATATTTTTTTTTATTCCGTGCGAAGAACGGGTATAAATTTACTAGTATTGTATATAGATTTCGATATAATTATTATTATTTTATTTTGTCTTAAAAAGTATTTAATAAAATAATTTACATTTAGATTTAATTTTTTAAGTATTAAAAGGAAAGTAAAAAAATATGTTCATATTCCTTATTAAATGTCAAAAAACTTGTGCATAGCTTCAAATGCGTTCACAAAAAATAAACGCTGAATTAGAACATTTGATTTTATTATTGAATTTAATTGTCAATTAACCGGTAGTAATGAATATAATTGAATTTGCGGTTTTAAATACTTTTTATTGAATACTTTTATTGTGGGGAAACTGGCTGCGTAAACATTATCTTCATTAGTATTTTAAACGCTATCTGCGGTGTTTGCGGTAAAGCTAGTTTGAAGGTGTTCTTCGCAATTATTTTAATCTTTTTGAAATTATACTATCACCAGCCTTATTGGATATAATGCAAGGTGACAATTTTAAAAAGGTCCGCATAACTGCGCGCTTCTGCATATGAGTGCATATCAAAATTCGAAGATTATAAATTCGAAGTAGCTTTAGAATATTTTTTTTAAAACAAGTATTTAAAAAAAATATTGTTAAAATTTAAGTGTTTAAATACACTCATAAAAATCTGAAATTGAGCTGTGCAGGTGGTCAAATAAAGCCACCCAAACATTCCTTCCAATTCTTTGAACAGAAATGTTTTGTAATTTTATAAATCGATGTTAAGGGGAAATGGGAGCGGGTCTCCAAGCCGAAATACCGCTGTGTTAATCCAAGAGAAAAAAAATAATTTTCTACTCGGGTTGCATTGAATATTTTTTGCAAACTGGTTTTTTACTTGATAAAAATGCAGCTGGTTACAGAACTCTATAATTACCCCTTTTTGAAATCTGCTCGAATATAATTTTTTTATTTTCAATAAATAATTCTACACCAAAATATTCGATCCAATTTCAAAAAAGGGGATCATAGAGCCCTGTAAGCCACAGTTACTTTTATCAAGTAAAAAAAAAGTTTGTAAAGATATTCAATACAGCAGGAGGAGTAAGGTGGCTTAGAAAATTATTTTTTCCATTGGATTAATACAAAGACACTTCGGTTTGGAGACCCTCTCCGATTTAGATATTTATATAATATAGGTATGTATATACATGCTTTGAATTACGCTGTTTCCCAATCAAAAACTAAAAACTATGTTTTCTATGAACTATGTGTGAAGGAAAATCTGTATGCCTGTTATCTTGCCAAAAGCAAAAGCGATATTGAAGTCCTTGCATTATACATTGTATTTAAATAAAATACTAGATAGCAAATGGAAACGTTACGCCATGTTCGAAAAAGTATTCTAAATAGCGCATTCACGCATAATAAGACCTTGGAAGGTTTTAGTTAAAGTTCAAGGTCGTCATAGTTATGACAACTGCTTACTATGCAAATGCTTATTTGGTTATATAGATTGTGTTAAATATTAACTAAGAAAACTGAAAGTGTATGATCAAAGGTTTCTAAGAAATATTTTCATTAGGTGGAAAATGACGCATATCATAATTGTATGCCTTTAAATAATTTATACTTAATTTCTTGAAAGTTGAAACCCTTTTTTTAAATTGAATTAAAAATTTATTCTCAAAATAGGGAAATGCTTTAACCATTATAGGGCTTTCCTTGTTTTAGTATGTATGATTTTATTTCCATTTCGTTTAAAAAGCATCATAGAACATTACGATGTTTAACATAAACTAACTAATATTGTTAATATACCAATGTCACTAACTAAAAAAAATCTTACATAAATGTTTTCTTATATCATCACAACAGTAACAGTATATTTACGTGGGATTATTTTTTTTTCAGAAAAAGCCTACAACTAAGTTATTATTAAATCACCATAATGAGTTCGACTTAATTTTTTTTTTACTCTAAGTTTATCATATTTGTTTTGTAGTAATGTGAATTAACCATTCAAATACAAAAGTAATAAATGATTTAATACTAAAATGTTCACAATTGGTAATAACGGAAATCGCTATAGTTCAATATGAAAACAATTAGTATTGAACTAAGTATGTAATTGTCGAAGTCTTCTAAGGTCGACTACCTAATCAACCCAGCTTCTAACTTTCTTCTTAAAAACGGACGCCAGTAAATTCTTTCCTCGCACTTATACTAAGTCGTTCATTGAACGCGCTTATAAAATAGACTGAATCTAAAATTATCTCGCGGCAAGGATATTTACGAAATATTATATCTTATTCAAATAAAAGAACAAACTAAAGCGGTTTCTTTAAACCTTCTCTCAAATTTTATTACAAAAATCTAACAACACGAACAGATGCCACAGCCAATACACAAACTTATTTTTCAGACTATAAAGCAATTATTGAATTTTAAAACGAATACAATTAATAATTTACAATCAGAATAAACCAAAAACTTGGTAGGCACGCGACATCCTCCCACCTTTTTATTAAAGGCATTTTAATAAAAAAAACATTTAGTTTAAAACATGGAAACTTAACTACAAGGGACTTAGAGTTCTACTATTTTAGTTCAAAATCTTGAAACCGGGATGGTACTTTTATAGTTCTCACTAACCTCGACCGTGGCTAGGACGATTCGCTCACTTGCTGGACACCATCACTTGAGTCGGGGGTCATCTCCATAGGATACAATCGTTGAAGAGGGCGAAGGAGCTCTCCATGAGCTGTTTTCAACCGAGCAACTCTAATATTGCCATCTTTTCCGGGGTACAATTCCAGAACCTTGGCGAGTAGCCATGACAACCGCTTGGTTTGGTCATTCCCCACAAGAACAATCTGACCTATTTGTAGTGATGTGGGACATATTTTCCAAGCGTAATGTTTCAGTTGACCTAAATATTCTGCCCGAAAACGCTTCCTCAGATTTTCTTTCAGTTTCTGTCGATAGCGATAACGCTTGTTCATACTAGTGGAATACAGATCTTCCAGGTCAGGTACCGAGCTTTCTCTTGGCCCGTTCAAAAATAGAGATGGCGTTAATGGCTGTAAATCTTCTACGTCTTCTGAGAGGTATGTCAAAGGTCTAAGATTGACGATGTTTTCTGCTTCGCATAGCACAGTAGTGAGCTCGTCATGTGCCAGTCGTGCGTTTTCCCTAAGACTCTCCTCAAGATATTCTTTATCAAGCCGATTAAACGCTCCCAGCCGCCCCACCATGCGTCGAATCTTCTGCAATTCTTACATTCTTTTAGAGCATTTCGCACAGTTCGTTTGCATTGTAATATCCAATATTTTTCTCTCAAACACGTCATCAGAGTTTAAAACTCCAGCATGGCCCATACTACGATGCTCTGCTAAGAATAAGCAACTTCACGACAGGATGCTTGCTGGGTAGAACTATTGGACTCTTAAAGTTGTCGGTATCTTGTCTGTATGTAAGACGAGTAGTTGTACGTATTATTACACCTTCATCCAATGCTGGACGTAAACATTTCAGTACATCTGCTTTTATAGTGCCAAATGCTTCTTGTTGAACAAGTCTGAGTAGGACGATTTCAGCCTCTCCAATCTCCGCAACAGTAAAATCAGCAGTTTGTCGAGCTGGCGCTGGCTTTTTTGTGTTGTTCACGAAGCGTTTCATCCAAGCAAAAGTCCTAACTATTTTCCAGTAGGATGAAAAACTGCGGCAATACCATGGAGTTTCTACTTCGGTGTAGATTGTGACTACAGTCTTTTTCTTCTCTTTTTCAATTTCGTCTTCATCACATCTGTGATCACATGCATTTAGTAGATGGTTGTAAACATCTGGGTCTTTTATCCACTGAGGACCCTCCCACCATTTGGTGGTCAGCAATTGCTTTGCTCTACAACCTCTCGATGGCAAGTCTGCTGGATTCTTCTCTCCCGGAACGTGTCTCCACATCATCGGATCGCTTAATTCTCTGATTTCTTTAATACGATTTCGTACAAAAACAGACCAGTTTTCATTCCTTAAGATCCATGCCAAAACTGTGGTCGAATCACTCCAATAGTACCGATCCATTTTTTCCCAATGAAGAGCATCAATAATAGAGTTCGCCAATCTGGCGCCAATTACCGCAGCTAGAAGCTCCATTCTAGGAATCGTGGTGCCTCTCAAGGAAGAAACTTTAGACTTGGAGGCCATTAGGTATATCTCAACTTCGTTTTCATTTTCGATTCTTAGGAATATCACTGCTGCATACGCATCCTGACTTCCATCCACAAAAGTGTGTAATGTGCAGTTTTTCAGATTTTCTTTCGTTATCTTGATATGTCTTGGAATCTCAATATCTTTCAGGAGTTCTAGTTCTTGCAACCATGACAAATATTCCTTTTGTAAGTCACACTTTATATCTTCATCCCAGGAGATTCCTTTCTTCCAGGCTTTCTGCAACATCAACTTCGGGCAAAGCATAACCGGTGAGACAAAACCAAAAGGATCGAACACTTTATGAACTGTGGAGAGCATGCTTCGTTTCGTTACCTTTTCGGTATCTATTTCGCTTATCCAGCTCATGTCAATCTTTAGAGTATCCAATACTTTATTCCAGATTAAGCCAAGTACGCGAGTCTCAGTTTTATCTTCCTTTTCTGGCGAGTATCCAGAATGTTCCCATTGTCCTAGCTCAAATATTCCATGAGACATAAGTGTAGTTGAATCACGGATAAAACTTTCTAACTCTTCTACATCTTTTACACTTGTGACGATGTTGTCTACGTAGAAACTTTGAGCAAGCTTTTCTTGTAAATCCTGATCATATCCGTCTACACTTCTAATGTGGTAATCAATAACGGAGGCTAATAGGAACGGGCTACATTTAACTCCAAAAACAACTCTGGAGTGGCGAAAATACTTGAGTTTCTTCTCTTCTACATTTTCCCACCAGAGAAATCTCAGAAAATCCCTGTCTTCTGGGCGAATACTAATTTGGCAAAAAGCTCTTCTGATATCTGCTGTAACGCCAATTTGTTTTTCTCGAAAACGCAGTTAAGTAGGTCTGGTAAGTTCTCGATCAAGTTAGGCCCACACTCCAAACACTGATTTAAGGAGGGTTGATTGGACTGTCTTGCCGACGCATCAAACACAGGTCGAATGGGTGTCGTAGCACTACTTAGTTAAGAACTGGACGATGAGGAAGATAGTGTCCGTAGTTATCGACTTCATCTTGTGGGACTTCCTCAATTATGCCTTCTTCAATCCAACTTGAAAAAACATTTTCATATCCCTGAAATAGATCTTTATCTAATATTTTGGATGTAGTGTATTCCAATCTTTTCTTTGCCAATTGCAAGTTATCTGGTAACGGAGATTTGTCATCAGCCCACGGTAAACACACTTCGTACCGTCCTTCCTT
Source organism: Oedothorax gibbosus (assembly GCA_019343175.1). NCBI lineage: Eukaryota > Metazoa > Arthropoda > Arachnida > Araneae > Linyphiidae > Oedothorax > Oedothorax gibbosus. Next base: position 25,621 of record JAFNEN010000947.1, on the reverse strand, counting down.
GTTGACCTGTACAGTTTCTAAAAAATGTTCCTTGATATGGAGATCAATCTCTTGTCTGGACTTCTTTTCAATTGGATCGTTGATACCTATCAAGTCCAACCGCCATAGGCTCGATATATCAGCTTCCTTAACAAACATTGAAGTAACGGTCATTGCTAAATTTTCTTTATAAGGTTTATCTTCTGGTACTTTACCCATTAGGGTCCATCCAAGGTAAGTTTCAACTGCCACAAGACCAGACGATAGTATTTTCTTTTTTCCAGTAAGTAGCTTCCCCATAATATCTGCTCCGATGAGAATATCAACTGCTCCACTGGTATCACTTATGTCAGATAGGAAAATATCATCATGTTCCAGCTCTGAAATCCACGATCCCTTATACACACAGGTCGGATGTCTTCACAAATTATGTCCTGATCCATGACATCAAAATTGCAAGCAAACTTTTCCTTCAAATCTCTTAATCGTATTTTATAACAGTTATGAGGGATTTCCTTTGTTGCGACACCGCCAAAAAGAGAATGCACTAATTTTTCTTGACGAATTGGTACGCAATTCATTTCTTTCGCTACGCTCTTCAATATGTACGTTCTTTGAGAACCAGAGTCTAGAAGAAGACGAACAACTTTCTTCTTCTTTTCCGATATCATCACAACCTTTATAGTTTGCAAGAATACTTTGCTGTTTCTCTCGTTCATATTAGACAAATTAAGTTCATTTTCATCCTTTGACGATATCTCATCTTTTTTCGTATTTTGCGACTCATTCTTTATTTTGTCACACATTAGCGGCACATGCTTCTTCGAACAAACTAAACATCTTAAAACAGCTCGGCAGTTCTTTACCGCATGTCCAAAAGCTAAACAGGCAAAACAACATCGCTTCTCTTTTACGATTTTCTGCCTTTCTGTCAAACTCATTTCCTGAGCTGTAAAACATTCCGAACTCAAATGTTTACCCTCACAAAAAATGCATTTGCTTCTATCAACGGAGGACGCGGTTGTAAATAAACCAGCAGCCGTTGGAACTTTTAAACGGGAATGCTCATTATTGTAATTTTTCTTTTTATTCGGCTTGATGTCTTGATGTTCCTTATTTAAGCCAAAACCAGCCACTGCCAAATTAATTCGTTCTTCACTTTGAACTTCTGTCTTCAAGAATTCCATTAAGTTTTGAAGACGATTTTTTGCATCATATTTGGATGTTGACGTAGTGGTCTTATTCCAAGCTTTTAAGAACTCAGCAGGAAAACAAGACTCTACCATGGGATACAATATACAAGCATTTACTTCAGTTGTAACTTCTAGCGATTCCAAAGCTCTTAAATATGTGTGGCATTGCCGTTCTCATGCGTTGTCCTTCCGTGGGCCTGTTATCAGGTAGCCCTTGTTCACAACTAAAAGAACCTGGGTTGGTTTTGGTTTTTGGAAGTGGCAACGTGTGGGAAATGGCGGTTATAGCCAGCTGCTGAGTGTTGATTTGGCAGATAGGCGGGTTCTCCCTGGTTGCTCGTGTTTTGCTTGCAGGCGAGCATAAATAGGAATGTATTGAGTTTTTCTGATGTAATATAATTCTAATGTAAATACCTGTTTTAATTAATTATGTGTGAATGTCCTATCGACTGAATAAAGCTAAGAGTTAAAATTGAGACTGTACGCTAATTCTTGTAGTAGAGCATCTTCTTCTCACTCAACATACCGAATCGGTCAACACTTTACGTGATCTCTGAGCCCGGAGATTTGTCACCACAGCGATAATTGCTGTACACTGCCTGATGTCTGAATTCGCCCTGTATGTCACAGCCATTCAATTTCTCTGAAGGGACTGGATGACCAAGCTAGCAGCACCTCCGCCACAATATGATTCAAGTTTATCGTAAAGGAAAGTCAACGATACTCTTTCTTTTGTCTGAACCGATATAATTAACTTCAATAATTCTCTAACATAAAATTCTACAAGAATATCTTCTCTGCCAAAACGAGAATGGAGGCTTTCTATCGCTTTTGAGTAGTTGGCGCCGGTTGGCGGGAAACTCTCAACTACTTCTCTAGCTCGGGATCCAACAACGGTAGCTTGAATTAAGTATTGGAATTTATCCTCTGGTGGAATTTCCTCATCTTTATGAATTTGTTCGAATTGGCTCCAAAAAGGTAACCAGTCTTTTATTTCGTCGCCAAATTGTCTAAATTCTAACCTAGGCAATGTAAATTTGCGCTTTGCGCTGGCCATATCAAATGCTAAATTGGAATTTAAAGTAGTAGTTAGTAGTAGTTTAAAGTAGTACTCACCTCTATTTTGTGCTTTTGTGTGAGCCATTTGCAATTCGTGACTCATTTTAGCCTTTTCAAAGTCCAATCTAGCCTTTTCCTTTTGAAATTCATGTTCCTTTTCCTCTTTTAATCTCTCTTGTTCTGCCTGTACCTGTAATCTCTCTTGACGTTCAGCTATTGCAGTAACTAAGAGCTCTTGAACGAAATCCGGACTATTTTTATATTCTTCACTGTCGAGAATTATCTTCTTCAAACCAGCTATTGTTATGTTCGGCGGGACAGTTTCGTTGATTTCTTCCACCACATACTTCAGATCTTCTTTGAAACCTTTCACTAAGTTAAACATCTTCTAAAATTTTCAATTCGTCCTGTCAACGGACGCCAGAAATGTCGAAGTCTTCTAAGGTCGACTACCTAATCAACCCAGCTTCTAACTTTCTTCTTAAAAACGGACGCCAGTAAATTATTTCCTCGCACTTATACTAAGTCGTTCGTTGAACCATAGCCTCCTACATAGAATGCCGCGTATACTCGAGAAATAACATAGATTCATAGGCTGTCCTCAAAAAGTACTCTGGTCGCGCCATCTGTTGGTAGTCGGTCGCATATTTTAGTAGGAATGTATTCGCGGTGAATGACGGATCCAGCTGGCTATTTCGAATACCGTTCGGTACGAGTAACATAATAAACAAATGAGTTATTTTTTTATTTTGTTTCTGCTTCCAAGCAATATTATTTGCCAGAGAAATTCATAAAATACCATTTTAAATTTAAAAAAATCTTTCTTTAACATGTTTGCATAGTGTAAAAACTGTTACAGAATACTACTGCCAAAAATCAAAATTTTTAGAAATTTAAGATTAAAAAGCTAAAAATAGCAAGCACATATTTTTAAAAACATAATCATGTAATGAGTTTCTTTGTTTTTTTAACTTAAAAAAACGCTATAGAACTATTCATTTAAAATCCCCGTATAAGAATTTTCTACTGGAGATTAAAACACTAATGAAGTAATTTAAAGTAATGAGAACCTTGTTCAGACGTTCCATTATTTAAAAAAAAATTAGCTTTGGCTTCTTAAAGAAAAATTAACAAATACTATAACACTCATTAAAAATGCTTCTGTTAAGAATAACAGTCCCTTAATAATAATACTATAATTTCGAATAACAACAAAATTTTAAAATGAGATAGATCATTTAAATCTCAACTATAAAATGCATTTAAAGTATTAGAATTTATGCGAATATAGATATTGAAAAGTTTTTTTTCAAAACTTAATTCAAAAACACATTTATTAGAAAACAGAATGCCCGAACTAAAATGAATATAAATCTAGATAGAACAAAAGTAAATATGTGTTTAAACTATATATCATGAGGGAAAAAACAGAAAATAATAATTAATGCATTACGAAAAGATTTAAGAATAAAAATATTTAGAAATTTTCACCAAAAAAGAATAATTTTAAAAACTCCTTACCTTCCATTTCGTAGGAATTCCTATTACCGTGTTCTTTCTTTGACTTATAGGATAGTATGATGCAAAAAACTAGCCATTATTTGTTGCATTTATAAACGTTTACAAAAATATATATATATAAATTTCGAACTCTTGTAACCAAAATTTTATAAAAATCACAGCGAACTGGGTGTAAACAAACAACACATGTCACCGAGCACATTGTTTGTTGCGCTATGGCGCCATCTATTGATAGCTTTCTCACGACTTCCAATTTTGATCGAGCTTGGACGGCATTATATGTAGGGGGCTATGGTTGAACGCGCTTATAAAATAGACTGAATCTAAAATTATCTCGCGGCAAGGATATTTACAAAATATTATATCTTATTCTAATAAAAGAACAAACTAAAACGGTTTCTTTAAACCTTCTCTCAAATTTTATTACAAAAATCTAACAACACGAACAGATGCCACAGCCAATACACAAACTTATTTTTCAGACTATAAAACAATTATTGATTTTTAAAACGAATACAATTAATAATTTACAATCAGAATAAACCCAAAACTTGGTAGGCACGCGACAGTAATATTAAAATGTTATGTGTTTTTACATATACCTTGAGTGTTATTTAAACTGCAAATATTTGAGTTATTCAACTTGGAAATTATCTTTTTCATACATAATTATGAACAACGGTAGTTAAAACAAATTGAGATTTAGAGGAAAACCCATTTTTATGGATATTATAACTTAAAAGTATTGTTTAACAGTATAATTTTTTTCTCTGATAGAACTGTCTTTAAAAAGAATTTAAAAAGAAGATAAAACATAAATGATACAATTATGCGTTTACAGTTATTTTTTTTCAATTGCTATATTTATAAACTAGCAAATAAATACCCGTTCTTCGCACGGACTAAAATAATATGAAATCGATCCAAGTATATGTGCCCTTTAATTTGCTATAGGGTAATAAGCTTTGCATTTGTTCCCGTTCATTATAAAGAATAAACTTATATATTGCATTAAAATTCCAAAATAAAAATACATCACTATAAAATGCACATCCTAATATCACAAAAATCTTCCTCAATATGAACTTACTGTCATCGCAATTTTCCCGATAAAATCAAAATTAACCATAATTGTATAACAATGTTATTTCACCTCAAAACCTCCATTCTGTGTTTTTTTAAAAACAACATTTAGCTCATTTGGCACGTTTTTGGTAATCATTTGGCGAGAAAATAAATACTGTTACAAATACTGACATTATACAGCTCTATCGCGATGACCTCCTAAAACCAACCAACTAAATTATTAAAAAAAAACATTTCCCATTTTGCGCGTTTTTAGGTAATAATTTGGAGAGTTTGGCGACGCATTTGGCGAAAATTGAAGACATAAAACCCTAATATGCAGCTTTAGTGCGATGGCTTTGAACAACCATCATAGTTATAATTCACCGTAATAGCTTAAACATGGGTGCATATAATATATACTCATACATGCAGTCAACAGAACCATCAATGAAATCATCATCTATGCCCTCAATAGAATCCTGGAATGGAGTTCAAACGGAATTGCGTCACACGAAACGTGCCAATTATTTTTCAAATCATTAATTTAGTTTCTGAAGGTAATGGCAAAAAAAATAAAATCAATTTCAATTTTAATTAATTTGTGTGTTCATTTTAATTTCTTCTGTCGAATGGCAACACGAAAGGGAAAAAATGATCGGATTTGAGTGAAAGTGGTGTATTTTTTCAGAAAATTATAATTTTCTCTAAAAATGGAACAAATATGAAAAAACTAAGCCTCAGGTGCACACGTGGTATTAAAGGGAATCTATCTTTAAAATTTCGAATTCCTGTGGGCAGTATAAGTAGGTCTTTTACGATCCGAAACAGACACACACACGACAGACAGACTCTTTCTTTATTATTATAGATAGATGCATCAACGCAACTTTCAATGTTTCGAATAGGACATTTTTAAATAATGATGACAATTGCCAGTAAAAGCTAAATTAGCCGACTTCATTATGAAATGCGAATCGCGAGAACAGCTTTAAAATTTAAAACAAAATACTATTTTAATGTCTATAAATTTATAAATTGACACTTTAATTTGGATATTTGTACCTGCAATTACAAAATAATTCAACTACTAAAAATTATCTGGAAGTTAAAAATACATGATGTAAAAATGAACTTAAAATAATCCAATTTTATGAAGTAGATTGCTTTGTAACTTCGCAATTGAAGAAGTTTTATGGAACCATAGAAATTTGTTGTACATACATATAAATCTGAACAAAGAGAAATAGATTGTTTTGCTATTTTGAGATATTTTTATGATACAATTTCTTTTCATCATACAATATGTAACTTAAAAACTATATTTCTGTTATTTGTCGCTAACTATTAACTATTTCCATAACACGAGTTGAAGTTTATATTAAAAGTTGTTAAACGTAAATTGCATATTTCAAAATTGTTTTTAAGAAATGTAAAAAAATCATTAAAAAAGTCATGTAAACAAAAAAAAAATCCAAAAAATATGGATCAATTATGTGAGCTTAATTTTTGAGTTAAACGTATTTTGTCAACGTCAATTAGGTTTACTTTTCAGAAGAAACATTCATTTAGCAACCTTCCAAATTGTCCTACACCTTCTCAGAAAAAGCAATTTTTACAGGTGCAAAAAAAAGCTGTACCTACGTTATTCGTCAACTAACACAAACTTTAGCCTTGATAAGACACATCGAAAAAAATTACCCTCGATTAACCCTGCAAATAACCTCCCTTCTTTTTATTAAATGTTCCATTTGACGTCACTGGTTGACCGCCAGAAGTTCGCTGCTCTTGCGAAACAGCTGAATGGGGAAAAAATAATGTAAATTTTGTGGTTTCTTTTAACTGCCAACACCCGTGTTGCTAATGGGGAAAACTAATACATAAAATAGTGGGAAGTTGAGCATATTGATAAGATGGTGTGGAGTCAAGACTAAAATTAGATAAGGATTTTCTTGTAACTTTTTATCGGATGCTATTGGCGACTTTCCACCTTCGCGAAATTGAGCGATCGTTTGGCTACGCTTTGTTGGCGATGCGTGTGATTTGACTGTGTTACCCGGATACACAGATACCCCTGTTTAGAATTAGGAAAATGTCATCAAAGTAATACTTTTGTATTGACATCGAGTGACAAGGTCGATGAATCATGTCCGGTTTGGACAAATTTGCATAATTTTTTGTATAATTTAAAAATTATGTTCTTTTACTACTGTAGCGATGCAGTTGTACTAAGATAATAATTTCCTTCAATTAATTGCCTTGTATGACTCATAAATAACTGACATCCTATAGTTAAAGTTTAAAAAGTTGATTTGATAGTCGGAAAATTGTTTTAAATAAGGAGAAATGCTATAGTACTTGTACTCAATATGGGCACTCTACGGTAAAGAAATTTTTTTCATCCCTTAGAATTACAAGACTTTAAAATTTTTTGCCCTCAATTCCTGGAATGAAGAGAGAGAGAGAGAGAGAGTTTTTTTTTTAAAGTAATTATACTATATATAATAATATAAACTTTCCTATAATTAAGATCAACACACCACGAAAATACAAATTACCTTCGAAAGGGCGAACAGCTCGCTTTTTTGTACTTTCTAGACTAAAATATATTTTTAACTGCATTTCTTCACGACCACGTAGCACTATCTCTCGATTAAAAATTTAACTTTTAAAGATATTAGGTTATCCAAATCGAGTAGAAAACACAAAATCTCTATTTCAGATTTCCGAACACATTTCATTACCTTATATTTCACATTAGTATATAAGTATTGTGTGTAGTATATCAGTATTATAAGTTAGTATTATTAGTATGTAAGTATTGTAGTATATCAGTATCATAAGTTAGTATTATTAGTATGAAAGTATTGTAGTATATTAGTATTATAAGCTAAATGTATTATTTATTTAGGTACTAGCAAATAAATACCCGTTCTACGCACAGTCTAAAAAAAGTTGTAATTGATCCAAGTATATGTACAATTTAATCCATTATGGGATAATAAATTTATGTTATTATTCCTGCTTGTTATAAAGTATAAAATACTGTTACTTATATTACCTTAAAAATCCAAAATAAAAACATACGCTATAAAATGCACGCATAATAGTTATCGTAATTTCCCTCATAAACATATAAAACCTTTTAGCTCATTTGGCGCCTTTTTGGTAAGAATTTGGCGAGAAAAGATATATAATGGCTACAAACAAATAGAAAAAACATTTATTTTTAATCATACAAATAGGTTTTAGAATATATACAGCTCTTATTATACAGCTCTAGCACGACGATCTTCGAACAATCAACCAACATTATAAATTTGTTAAAAAATGGATCATTTGGCGCGTTTAGGTAAGAATTTGGCGAGTTCAGCAACGTATTTGGCGAAATAATGAAAACGTTAAACCCTAATATGCAGCTCTAGTACGTTAGGCTTTGAACATCCATCATAGTTATAATTCACGGAAATAGGTAGCTTAAATGCATATTTGCAAACAACAGAACCATCCATGAAAAAATCTTTACCTAAACCCACAATAAAATCCTGGAATGGAGACTAAACAGAATTACGTCACTTGAAACATGTAAACTATTTTTCAAATAATGAATTTAGTTTTTGGAAGGTATTGGCAACAGAATAAAATAAACATTTTTTAAAAAGATTATTCTCCTAAAAGTTTTATTTAATTTCTTCTGCCGAATGGCATGAAAGGAAAAAAATGATCGGATTTGAGCGAAAGTGGTGTATTTTTTTCAGAATATACGAATTTTCTCTAAAAATAGAACATTTTGAGCTCTGAAAGTTCAAAATCTGTAACTTAAGTATGAACTACACATTTGTGCCAAGTTACGAGTCAAACAAATGTCTAGTTTATGAGTCGATAAGAGACATACACACACAAAAAACTTCATTTTTATTATTATAGATTACAATTTTGATTCGTTTATTAATTTGCTTTAAAAGAATTTTCGTTTCGGAACAATTAAAATTTATAGGATAGCAACAGAATTTCGCTTTTAATAAAAAGACCGAGTTTAACAAACTAATATGATGGGAGACTCAATAAATTCAGACCTTTGTGGTTGCTTTCCCAGCACAATCATACATCAACAAAGAAAACCCTTTTACAGAAACGCTATTATGTATTACTATACGACCAATAAAGGCTGCGTATGTATATTCTATAGAGATATGTTACCTATTTGTTTGAATTTCAGGAATAGTGGAGCAACATTAAAAATGTATTTGAATGGGCGTTACAAGTCACGAACGAATATTATCATTATTAAAAAGCTTACAGTGAATGTCCATCCATTTTCCTTCAATAATGGTTTACTTGGAAAATCATAGAAAAGGATTCTTACGTGAAAATTCCCGACTAGAAATTTTCGAAGAATTCTTTTCATTTACATGTGAACAAAAGAATAAGTTAATAACATTATGACAAAGGAGTACATCCCTGAACAAGCTTTCTTCTTTTCAATGTCAACGATAGACACGACATAGTTAAACATTACGCACAATTTCAGAAAAACATTTCTTTGAAGCTAAATTTAATACGATTTAAGTTACCATAATTAATAAAAATATCCTTGTTAATTTGTTTACTATAATCAAAATGTAGGAATATGTATACTATGACATTTATATATGTAATTAAATACAGATACAAAGCCGAATGGGGTAACTTTGATGACCCAAGCTTTTGAAGCTAATGGCTTCTCATAAAATACTCTCTTTAAAAATGTGTTTGCTTTTTTCATAGTGGAAACTCTGCCTTGACCTATGAGTAAAAAAATGCTTAAAAAGGAAATTAGTACTAGGGTTCTATGCTTGGGCCAAAGTTACCCTCCAGGACCAAAGTTTCCCCATTTGACGGTAGGTAAAAAAATGTGTTTACTACTCGGTAATCGAACTGAATTATTTCAATTTGGTGAGTATACTCGCAATATTAAATTAGTAATATAAGATTGTTTCCTACAATAGTTTCTTTATTAGAACTATAACAAATTTTAGAAATAATAGCTAATGGAAGTATGAATGACAATTAATGTAGAAAACTAAAAACTAAGTTTCAATCATGCAAACTTTAAATAAGTAATTAATTCCAAAATACTTATATGTTCTACTAATACAACTTAAAAACAACTTTTATAAAAATTAATCCTTGTAGATGTTTTACTTTTCCACGTACGGTGTTACATAAAAGTAAAGATTAGGTGAGTTTAATCTATAGATGATTTAGGGAGTTTATGTAAGCATTTTCTGCACCATTAAACAGTTTCTTGGAAAGTTTCATGTTGTTTAAACACTCCAAACAGATAATTTTCTTTTTTCCCAAGTCTTTAATGATTTGGAGAGAGAAACACATTTATACAAACTCTTATTTCGAAACTTTTCGTGTGTCCTAGGAAGCGTATAACGACCTCAGTCGCATCGGCCTCGCTCGTTCTAACTGTGACCGTGAGCTCTGCACGAGAGGGTGTATTCATTTAAGTTCTAAATAAGTATTAATTTTTTTTATTTTGTTCCATGAAAGCTCGGAAGTTTGTTCGGAGACCTCGAACTCGACCTAACTCAAGAACTTTCTCTCTTTTAAGAGTCTGAGTTAAAATTATTTTATTTTATCGTTTGTTTCTTTTTTTAATTATTTTACCTGCGTTTCTTCTGAATATGACATTAAGGAGAAAGAAAGGGTTGATGGAACCTTGGAGAGCTGGCTAAATTTATGGTTGAATTTGTCGTACGTTCAACTTTAGTTGAAAGCTGTACGTGTATAATTGAACGAAGGTTTTTTGGTTTTAAGTAGACATATTTCGAAATACTACTGTCTCTAAAGAAAAAGTGGAAACGAATCAAGTTTAAAAGTTGTAGCAATTTTAAAAACAAAAAATGACCGAAAATTTAGAATCTATGTATATGAACTTTTTTTTTATTTCTAATAATATTTTATACTAATTTAAAATACCTACCATACAGTTAATTTGTAATTATTGGGAAAGCGGGTGCGTACTTTGGACAGATTTTCACTTTGAATTCTTTCAGATATATTTGTTTAATTGTTACATGAAATAAACCTATTTAGCTTTGGTTAATTAATTTTGAATGCAGAAATGACCTGTTAGTTATGTTTAAATTCGCATTGCTTTTCATATGATTTAAAAATACACAAATGAAAGTAAAGTTTCTTTAAATGTATTAAAGTTGTTTGTTGTTGTTTCAGACTTTCTATATTTTCTAAGATAAGATGTAATCCACTTTTAAATCGTTGACCTTTATTGAAGCATGGCGAGTTTATTTTTAACGTCTGTTTTCTTGATTATGTTTACTCTTTTATCTCTCTTATAGTATTTATTATTCAATAAAAAACATGAATAGTACAACATTAAGTGTGAAGATTAAAGTTATTTTGGGACACAATAATATAAAATATTGTTATTTACAAAGGTACGCATAAATGGGAAGATAAAAAAATCGCTGATGTTTTTTATTTATAAAATAGTATTTGGCTTGTTTCAGGTGACGAAATTAATTTCATCTTTAGTCCCGACGTTGCTCACGATTTCGCTCCTAAAAGTTTCGTTGGGTGCCTGATCAGGTGTCTGCTCAGGCAGGCGTCGGCTCGTCACTTGACTGTGGTTCTAAATTATTACTCCCGTCACCAATAGCCCTCGTGTAACTCCGATTCAACTCAACTCAATCTGTTCTTCCTTCGATCGGTTCTCTGTTCCCATGTGACATTAATTTACCAATCGAGGCTCGAGAAAGAATTGATTTTCATTCGGCATTTCTGTTGCCACTCAACACCTGAAACATGTTCATTCCGTTAAAGATAAGTTTATATTGACATTCATTATTGTATTATATATTTATTTTGTTGGATGTTTAGTATGTGACTAAACAGATGTTAGTGTGTGACTTAGTATTAGTCATTATTCAGCATATGATTCATGTGTTTCAGTGCACTTGTAAGAAAAACAAGTTTTTAAGAACTTATTTCCCACTTTTCACGAATATCCTTTTCACACTCCTTGTAAGCTACATTTCCTTGAATTGTTTCCAAAGAAAAAAAGTATCTTCCTATACGATATATTTTCCCTACTGAAAATGAGAAAAATAATAGAAAATCCCATTCGTTTAATCTACGAAAAGAAAAACGTCTAAATGACAACTCGCACTGTTCAAAACAATGGCGTATTTAATGTCAAATTTTAATTCTAGAAAAAAAGTAAAAACCAATTAAAAAGGACTTGTACAACTTCCGAGAAATTCTTAAAAAGGTTTCCTTTCCCCCAAGATTTTTGGCGAACGTTCAATGTTTACCAATCTTTGCCAGCTGGGAAATTTTAATTCGAAATAAAAAATTAGGCCAGCGTGTCACATCACCAAACGCAGACCAGGTACATCGACAGAACAAAGAAACCCTTTCCTATTATCAGTCATCCGCGGAAAAAACATTATAAAAGTGAGGAGGAACATTAAAAGAGTTCTCGGAAAAGCTTCGTAAAAAAACAAAATATCAACATCAACGGGAAAAGAACGAATGGAAGAAGCACGTGATGCTAAAATCTGTTTTCACAACAGCGTGTGCTGCTTAAGATGTTAAAACAATAACAATGTAATCATTGCCACAAGCTATTTCGAATGTGAACTGAAATCTATTTAATTTTTTTTTACAATTATGCATGTTTTTTGATTCACTACAACCATTTGTGACTAAAAAATATCTGTGAAACAGTGGTAAGTCCAGTAAAAATATGTATTTGTGATATAACAAAATTACATTATACTTTAATGAGGCATTTTGAGCAATATTTGAGAAAATTAAAAATGTTATCTTTGTTGTCAATTAAAGTTAATTTAATCTCGAAAAGTATTCCTAACAAGCAAATTTTCCAAAACAATAACTTTTTACTCAAAAAACAAATGGTTCTTTATATTTTCTTCAAAACTGCTAAATACATAAATTTCTTCGAATGCATTACCTAATTTAATGAATTTTTAATTTTTCGGATTGAAATGTTTACATTTACAGCTTTTTTATTAATTCAAAAGAATAAAAAAAAAAAACTTTTTGTCCATCGGTCTGTACGTCCGGATGGACATCTGCCTACATGTCTGTCGATAGTCTTCTCATTTAAATAGCATTAAAGCTTAATTTTCATTCATTTCAATCTCAGGGTTTTGTAACAATCGCAAGAGAAACTTGATTTATTTCGAATGAATATTTGAAAAAACATTTATTTTTAATCATATAAATAGGTTTTAGAATGGCGTCATAATTTGAATCAACGTGGCACAAATTGTTCAGCATTTGTTTAATAAGAAATCGGAACACAGTATATTTTTTTGCACAAAAAAGCTGGTTAATTTTTATTTATTTCTTTATTTTTGTATAACTTTATAAGAGCGTCAAAAATTATTCATTTATTTATTTTCATTACGCATTTGTATTTATTTAATTATTCATTATGAATTTTTGTTTTTGAGGAAGTTTTTGAAAATCACACCGTAGAGAGATTATTTGATGATGATAAATTTTTTCTATGGTGTTGCATTGGTTTTTTTTTCGAAAATTATTAATCATTGTTTGAAAAATGAAAAAAATAGATTAAGAAGTAAGATGACCGATAGAAATCTATTCCAGACAAAACTTTTCACAAGTAGTTCACAGGCAGGTCAACTATTCTATTCAATTTCAAAATGCGACAAACGATCATTTTATAAAAATAAAACTCGGAAAACCGTTCTATGCAGGATATAAAAAAATAGCACAAACAGACACCATCTCATCTCTATAAAATAACGCACATACTAACAAAATGCGCGGGAGATCTTTTCAAGGTCGCGTCCGCATCACGCATATCTGTGTTGCCCAACACTCGCTCTTTTCATGGTCGCTTCCAATGTTGTCTCGTAGTACAAAAAGGTGTTGGGTTCCAATGGGTTTCGACTCTCCCCTGGATCAAGGATGCCTTTTCCCGAAGGGTTAACGACTCGCCGGTTTCGCAATGGATTCTCCTGGAACTCTGGAAGAGGTGGGAATGGGTCACGATATTGTTTTAACGTGGGCCGGCGGCCTTGTATTGGATGTTGGCATAATGACTGTGCTGAACCACCTTGGTGGAGTCGGCGTCTAGATGTAGTGATATTGTAATTTAATTTTAGTGGCCCCTATTAAATATAACTGCATTGAATTAATTAATCGAACCAGTTGTCTCATTAAAGAAATGAAAATAATAATAATATATTTTTTTAATTTAAAAACTATTTTTATGATCCACCTATATATGTTGTTTCATTAAAGAAATCAAAATAATAATAATTTTTTTTAAATTTAAAAACAATTTCTATGATCCACCTACTAATGTTTTAAAAACTCTTTTTAATTTGTTCCCATTTAACTTGTATTTATTCAAATGCTCGTACTAATTTTCATTTACATAAATTACATGGCATACATATTCAGTAATTTTTTTCGCCATTTCAGTTTGACATTTTCTTCAAAATTCTTCTTCATCAGTAGCTTAAATAAATTAGCCATTTCACATCGAAACAAATGACACTACAACTTATTCTAACATAGAAAGTGTCTATATCTTATCTGGTAGTCTGGTACTAATATATTTTCCTGCCATGTTTTATTTAATTAATTATAGTGCGATAAAACTCTTGCTTTGGACAGACTACAATAGTCCTTCAGTCCAACATTCGTCGTGACATCCTTGTTCGAATACACGCTTCACGATCTTTATTCTTTTCTTAAACCTAACGGAAATTATTAGAGCACAAACAAAGATTGATATACGAGGATGTCTCAACGACTGTTGGACTAAACACTGAAGTAAGTTACAACTCTAAATACATGGGAATCAACTATTAAACATTGATATACGATAGTATGTCAAGACGACTGTTCGACTCCTGCTCTTTCGAATACACGCGTCACGACCTGACCTTTATTATTTTCTGAAACCTAACGGAATTATTAATGAACTATTTACTACACAAGAACAAAAGGAGAGACCCTAAGATAGATTTACACCACTTTACCAACAATCCACCAAGTTATTTTACTAATTTTCTGATAATACTCCTTAAAAGTAAAATAGTGTAAAACGTCTTTTTTTTTTTTAGTGACTTCAATCTGCTTCGATGGAGTCCAAATATGCGTGGGTGTCGATCATAAGCCTTTTCCTTCTTTCCTTTGTTATTTTGTTAAGAGGATCAACGATCGTCATTGTCGCTATCTCTCATTGCGGTACCGAATGGTTCGATAAGGAAATCCGGATTTCTAGATATCGTTTGGGCGTTGATGATAGACGTGAATTTTTTTTTGTTTTGACGTAGTGTTCTTTTTTAAAAATAACCCAATTTGTCTAACTTGTTTACGTTTACAGTTGTAGTAAAAAATGATTAGTAATATTTATTTTAAATAAAAATGACAAGTTAAATCTTTTAATTACTACAAAACCCCAAATAGAATAGTTCGTTGTCGTTTGGTTGCTTGGAGCTGCTATGCACTATAGTAGTACTCCTAAATGCCGCCTACTTGATATCAGAGGTTTAAGGATATTGTTTGTTGTAAAACTTCCAAATTAATTATTTCGCCATTCCTCAGTTTGATTGGTGGGGGTCTATGATAAAAAAATTAAGAATGGATTACTATTGTAAAGTAATAATCTCTATATGCCTGGAATAGAATTAGGTATTTTTTCTCTTTGATATAGTATTAATTTCATATCTCTATATACTTTTATTGGAGCAAAAACGTACATAGATTTAATTATCCACGTCTTTTTTGTGTTATGTCACAGGTATTCGTGTAAACTATCTGAAGAAGTGTCCTATGGAAGTTCTCCAACCCCCTATTTTAGCATTGTTTTCTACTTAAGTACATATAAATCCAAACACCTTACTCATGAGTGAAAATATAATGTGAAAACCCACCAGCACGATATGTTGGTAATACAATAACCGCCACTTAAATGAATCAATTGCTAAATTAGATTAAATTACGTAGAATAGAACTTTTTAAATAGGAAACTCACCGCATATCTCGATTAAACCACTATTTTACTTGAGTTGAGAGTTCAAAAATCTAGTCAGAAATTCCTATTCCCTCAATACAAGGAATTTTCTTTTATCCTAATGAGTAAATGACCTTGATATAAAAATAAATGTGTTCGACAATACCATTTTTAAAAACATGTAAACAAATAGAAAAACAGGAAAGTGTGAATAAATTTGATAGCCTACGAAAATAAAAATATAAACGAAGAAAGTCAAGACGCAATCAATGTAGTTAAGAGAAACCGTAAAAAAAACCCGGAAGCATCCAACAAAATAATCTAAGTTAATTTTGTTGGATGCTTGAAAAAATTGGTAAAAAAATTGTAAATTTTGTTTATTAAAATATTTTGCAACTTCTTATTATATATTACAATTAAATACATTATTTATTATATTAAATTGTATAAATTTAGTTTTATAAAGCAGATAACATAACATTTTGTCACAAAATGTCACAAATTTGTCACAAATGCACAGAAATACAAAATGAGTAAATTCGATTCATATTTTCTCTCTATATATGTGTGTGGCTATCCCCACCTTTTTTACCCTTCAAGTCTGTCGCTTTATTGAATCGAAATGTACTGGGAACGATGTGATTTATTTAAGCGGCGGATACTGTATAATAATTTTCGGTGTGTAAGCGTAACTTATCAAACTCTTGACACTTTGTGTCTCTCGCAAAACCGCATCATTCAGGTGACCCGTTAGGAATTTCTCATCAAAACCGCAGACTCGTGTGGAGGAAAAACCAGCAAGATAAAAAAAAACATAAACAAGAAGTTCATAAAGAATTTAAATAGCACTTTTTGTTACTTAAAATACTTACTGAAGTTCTAACGGGAAAAAACTAGGTTCAAAAGTAAATATCATCAACAGGTTTTCTACACTAATTTACACACATTAGAAAAAAAATCGGAAAAACACAGCACCCAGCTAAAAATTTAAACTTCTAAAAGCCAAAATAAAATATTTTCCTTAAATTCTTTCGCAAATTAATAAATTTATTTATCATCTGCTCGTGATTTTTTTTGTAGTTAAGAATAAATATTATTAGTTACAAAAGTAATGAAAACTACTCCGAACGCATTAAAAAAAAAAAAAAAAAAAATTTTGTAAATTAAAAACAAGCAAAATTGCTTTGCAAAAGTATCCTTGCGCTTTCTTGGTAGAAATTAAAAAAATAATCAAAGAATCAAATTGTTCAAACATTTTAGGCCCGTTTCCCAAAAAACTGATTCATGAAATTATTAATTTTGCTTCAAATATTTTAAATAAATTTTCTTTTGCCATTGTTGATTTGGCAACAGTGATTAAAGGGACTCAAAATTGAATTTCAATGCTAATTCAATGGGAAATTCCCCGACAGATAGTAAATTTTTTGTCCGTCCGGAGTACGGACAGAGGGGACAAAAAGTATGAAAGTTGGGTATCGAGGTAATAGCTTTCTAACAAAAAAAGAATTTTTAAATCCGATGATTAGAAACGATTTTGGAAGGGGGGTACAGACCGACGGGACAAACGGACAGACAGGCGGACAACATACGAACAGACATACGGCGGGACAGGACAGATGGCCCAGGGGGGGGGGGGGACAGAGGGGACATCAACCGCATTTTAATACCTACATTTGATTTTAAAGATTTCAAAATTGAATTTCAATGCTAATTAATGGGAAATTCGCCGACAAAATGTAGATTTTTTTGTCCTCCGGACGTACAGACAGACGGAAAAAAAAGTTTTTGAAAGTTGGGAAATCTGAGGTCATAGCTTTTCAAAACAAAAAAAAGAATTTTTAAGATCCGATGATTAGAACGATTTTGGAAGGGGGTACAACCAGCCGACAGAAAAAGGGAAAACAGACAGGCGGACGGGACAGACGGAAGAACATACGAACACACAAACATACGAACGACGAAGATGGACAGACAGACAGTTGGACATCAACCGAATTTCAATAAAACAGTGTTTTTAAAATGCCTCAAAATTGAATTTCCAAGGGAAATTCAATGGGGAAATTCGCCGACAGATAGTAGTTTATGTCCGTCCGGACGTACGGGAAAGAGGGGACAAAAAGTTTTAAAAAGTTTGGGTATCTGAGGTTTTACCCTTTCTAACAAAAAAAGAATTTTTAAGATCCGAGATTAAACCGTTTTTGGAAGGGGGGGGACAGACGGACAGACGGACCGAAAGACAGACAGACAGACGGACAGACGGACCATCGACGTTTTGGCAAAAACCTACTTTTTCATTTTTTTAATTCTTTCGAATTAAAAAAAGAAAAGTAGGCTAAAAAATAAAACAGTCTTCTAATGCATATTTTGAGCCTAAGTTTTAAAGATAATAATGCTGAATACCGCAATAAACAAAAATTTATTACATTATTTCACAGGGCAAAACTTAAATATTTATAAGTTTACATTCATCTTACATTTTGCGAAATAGTGAAGAGTTAGAAAGTTTTAATAAGTATTAAGTATTGATAAATATTATTTAGTGTATAAAATTACAGCATTATTAATAGATAGAAAATTTATTGTTTAGCTATTTTACTCAATTTTTTTGTGGCTCACTGATGTTATTGAGATATTTGTAGTAAATGGGAAATTCTGAACTTATTTACTAAAATAATTTCTTTTCTTCAACTTTTTGACGTTTTCTCATACAATTAGGATTTTTTTTAGTTAATATCAACTTTATTGGTTGACTGTATTATGAAAATCCAAATACAAAATTATCTTCAAGTAAGACTAATAAGTTGTAACCATAGATATGGTAAAACCGTGCGCTATCGCTTTTTAACAGTACCTGTTGCTTAGAACCTTTACTATAGAATTCAATGTATTTTAATTTTTTATTCGATTCGAAAATATTCTTATTTTATACAAAATACAAATTTTAACTCATTAACGCTCGACGGTTGGCAAGAAAATGTGTCAAGCCAAAGTAAGCTTTCGTATTAAGTTCATATGTACATATAACCAAATTACAAACAAATAAAGACCGTAGTATACCGAATAATGTATGTAGGTTAAATTAAGTCACATCAAAAACGAATTTTAAAAACTTAAAGTTAAGGTTTTTATTCGGTATTAAAAGCTTTAATGGTATTCACAAACGGGTTGTTGATGGGGTAATATCAATAAATAAATAAAAAATGTAATATCGCCAAATATTCGTCATAGTCCTTCTAAGTTATTTTTTCACTGCAGGAATGTTACTGGGAAATTTCGGGCAAATAAGCTTCCCAATTTTTACCAGAAATGTCAAAAAAGTCCATTTGAATGCAAAAAATTTGGAATGTATCACATTTTGTTAGTGTACTTTCTTTTCAGTGGCTTGGAATGTGAAAATGAGTGATTAAGATATATTATCACGATTCGATTTTCGTTTGGTGCGAGTTTGAATAGTTGCCTGTTGTTTCTCTTTTATGGATACAGTTATAATAATATAAATGGGTTGGTATGTTGGCGGCTTTATGGCGATCGCCAAAAATTAAAGTAACTTGCTATACGTATCAAATTTGTTGAAGTGGAATATTTATCTGATTTGTGTGTGTCAAATTTCATTACTTGGCCGCAAAAACTCAAATTGAGACCGGTCGCTGTATTATAGGGTGCATTAATTAAGGGGACAGTTACACCCATGCAACGCCGGCTATATAAAGATAGTATGAATGAAACAGTTTGAGAAAGTGTATTTAAATACACGGCCCCGGAAATGCAAACTTTACTTCCGAAGTCTTTATCAGCGACTCTTTATTGCTTAGAAAGAGAAACGGTCAACTTGGGAAATGGGAAAATCCCTTTTATTTTTATCAGTTCTAAGAACTAAGAACGTCATCTTAACTGGTATTAAAATTGTTTCATTTTCCCAAATAAAATTTATTTTGACTATGATACGCTTTAAAGCTAATGTAACAAAAATGCTATTGCTAATGCTTAAAATGTTTAAGAAAAGGGTAGCTGACATAGAACTTTTTAGGTTTTAAAGTTATTGAAATTAATTTATAGAGTATATATTTTACCTTTAAATATATTAATGTATTGAGTGGTGGTGTGGTAAAGTCGTGTGATGTTACGTATCCCTAATTTTCTTGTGGTTTTATCGTGCTGTAAAGCCGTGTAAGAGGCTGTGTGTAGCGATCTTTGTGTTTTGAGAGGGTTCTTTGGCGTTTAATAGTTTGGCGATCATATTCTAGACCATACTATAATAATTGAGATAATAAGATAAACACTTCTCGATTTTTTTACTTAATAATTTGATTTTTTTTTCTAAATATGCCGCCAAGACTATTACGGATTAGTTAATCCATACTAATAAAAGAAAAATACCAATTCTAAAATTTAAACATACATTTAAATCAAATATCGACTAAATTATTTTTCAAGAAAAATGACGTCATCAAAATTATCATTTTTAAGCACAGAATAATATGCTGATAATCTGAAAATTGGGATAATTTGGCTCAAACATGGAACTTTATTAAATTATAAGAATTTTTTAAAAAAATCAGCACCAAAATTGTACAAACACCTTCAATACTTTGTGCTCGGGGAACGATGAGTAATAACTTCCAGATAACTGAAATAACATTACGAAAAATAAAGTTTCTCAATGTTCAGATTTTTATCTAGAGAACTTTTAAAATTATGTAGCAATCATTGTGGAGAAATCTCAAAGTTAGAAGTAAAGAATTAAACTAAAGTGCAATTTAAATTTTAGTGTATTATGAAATTATTGAAACTGCTTACAAAATGATAATTTCTTATCATTAAGGAATAATGGATGAAATTGAAGATCTAAAGTCTGGTTTTTCCTAATTAAGAATGTCGAATCAATGCGAGAATGCTTGACTCTAATTTCGACATTGCCAAATTATTTTTCTTATTTTTCAAGTTTCACTAATTATCATTTTGATTTCTCAATACAATTATGCTTCTTATTTATAGAAGGATATTTAAATTTTATGTTTTAATTAAACTTTTTATATCTTACAAAAACTATCACCTGTTTGACCTGGCTGTTTCAATGTTAGGTAAAATATCGACATATCGGTATATTTCGAACGTATTTTATTTCTCCCTCGTTCCATTGCTCCATTAACCTTTGTTAGACAAAGCATCATTGTTCCATCAGTACTCTTTGACAACGTTATAGCATTATGATAATTAGTTCTCATTCGGCATTTAAAAGCAATTTTAATTATAACGTCTGCATATATTGAAAATAATCATGATTAAAAAGGCTTGTTATCCTAAGTTTTAATCGAGTTTTATCAGAGTTTAGTCTTACAAGTTTACGTAATATTGAAATACATTTTAAGAATAATATAAAATCTATTATACACACAGTACGTTTCAGTTTTGATTATTATTATTGATTCTAATTGTAGGCAATCCTAATGTGGCACTATTAAATGTATTTATTATTTCTACATTCAGATATTGAAAGAAAACCGTAATATTTTATTTATATAAAATCCACTTTTAACCAGCAGTTTTCATATTTATTATTCTAAAAATAAAACAGTTCGCTCCTAAATTGTACTTTCTCATGTGACGTGTTTCATTCTTTTAGAAACTGATACTGGATGCTGAGTTAAAAAGACAGCCTCTATTGTTTTAGCAGTTGTATAAAGCGAAATTGCTTTTTTAAACACAGCACGTTAACCTTTCAATGCCAAAATGACCACACAATTAAAATGTTCTTCCATTCCAATGAACTTTCTTCGAGTCAAGGAGTTTCATTCCGTTCTAAATGCATTGCGGAACCTCTCACAAACAAGGCCTACCTTGGAATTCAAAGCCTTCGATGGAGGTGATTGACCAGGTAGTACAAAACTAATGAGAGTTTTTTTTAACGCGGAAGGCTGGTATGCCAATCCTTAGGCAGGTTTTGTATGGTTAGGTTGAATTCTCGTTGCACTAGAGCTACACGAAAGCCAGGGCTTAATCTTCCATAAGTCCCGGTAGGACCGTGCCTAGGGCCGCCAAATTTTAGGGGTCCCGTAGATTTCAATTTCTTTTATGCTAATTGTTGTGGACCCTCAAAATTTTAGTAGATTTTATAATTTTTTTTGCCTCAATATTTTTTAGCTTGACTTTGACATAGACAATGACTCAACATGATTTATCTGATCAATGTAATAAGGAAGATAATAGAAAAAACTTTATACATCAGCTAACTAGCACTACAATTAAGGGAAATCCTACACACACAAAAAACAATCGTAAACGGCCCCCCAAAATATGTTGGGCCCATAGTCTGTGTTTTGCTAGATCAGGCCCTGACGAGGGCTATTGGCAATGGGTATCACAATTTAGAATCACAGTCAAGTGACGAGCCCAGGCCCGAACTGGCCCGCCGGCCCTCGGGCCGGTGCTCCTTTTTCCAAAAAAAAAAAACGACTCATCGGTTTTGAAGCCTAGTAGATACTTCTTCTCGTAGGTTGTTTTCACTTGCATGTGGTGTATAGGTTCAATTACGCCTTCGAAATACGATACAACTGGAAGGGGTTGTACTTATCTTCTAAGGGGAATCTATTTATCTAATGGGAAGGCAGGGATGGTCGTAAAACTTCAGGATTTTTGTTCAAAACTTCAGCAGGGTGTTTTTACTTTTTCTTTTGAGGAAGGGATGTGGGGAGTGGGTCATTTTGTGCTGTCAAGGGTTTAAGCCAATACTTAAAAAGGCGCCTTCCTTTATCCATACTGGGCGCTGAAGAGCTGGTTAAATAAACGATAACATTTTCATATACATAGAATTTTTTTATTGGTGGGAAATGTTTGGTCTTACGTGATCCGTTTAGGAGATGGTTGGAGGAAACAGAACCTCCAAAGGTTATCACCATATGGCGTTACGCCTTAACACACCAGACAGAATCAATTTTAATTATAAATTTTAAATAGGACATTTTGATAAATATTAAAAACAGATCTTAATAAGGCGCTTTCCTTTTCATAGAAGCGCCATACTGCTTTCTAACGAGTACATTTCCCAATATATTATTAATCTTGGGTGCTGGATATATAAAATAAACAATGCACCAAGAAGTATTGGAACTCCTTTAATTTCACATTGGGCGCTTTTAGATTTCCTTGTATACATTTTTTAATATTCCGAGTAAAACTCATTTGGTTTCGTTAGTAAAACAGAACGCAAGCGTGGAGATTAAGGCGTCACATGCCACTGATGATACCTTCCAAGGTTCTGTCCCCGCCTAAAACTGATAGTGGTGGGCAGAAAGCTAATCCCGCCAGTATATAAATCCCGCCGGCACATGAATATGACTATATGAGATTAGTGCTTAAATGAAGGATCTAAAAAACCATGAGTTTCTGGAATTACTTTTGTTTTGGTATTTGAAAGTGAGTTTAAGAATATTTAAGTCATTAATTTTTTTAAAATGCCAATTTCTTGCTGTGCTGTTGGTTGTTCAAATCATTTATTAAAAAAAAAAGCTTGCATAGAAAGAAAAGTTTCCGCATTCTGATCCTAGATAAAAACAAGTTGCATGTTGTAAAAAAACTCAGAAGCAGACGAAAAGTACGTTCATTTTGAGAATAAAATCGAAACAACCAATTAAATCGCAGTACGTAGAAAAGTGAAGACAAGAGCGTTACATCAGCTAAAACATTTCCATTATTAATAATAAATTAATAGTAAAAGCTGTATTAACTATGGGAAATTAAATTAAAATATAATTTTAATTAAAAATAATTTTAATTAAAAATAATTTTAATTAAAAATAATTTTAATTAAAAATAATTTTAATTAAAAATAATTTTAATTAAAAATAATTTTAATTAAAAATAATTTTAATTAAAAGTAATTTTAATTAAAAATAATTTTAATTAAAAATAATTTCAATTAAAATAGCTTTAATTATAATAATTAGAATTTTAATTTTAAAAACGCCCTTTGGGGTCGGAGGGGCCGGTAAAACTGCGCCTTTGTCAGGGAGCCAGTCCGGCCCTGGACGAGCCGACATCTGAGTAGGCACGAAACGCAACTTATAAGGGCGACATCGTATGCAGCGTCGGGTTTTTGAAGCATATTTAAAGTGCACTCCCTCTACACGGAGTATTATTCGTAGGACTTTTTAGCTGCACAGGCCGTTTATAGGCTAGGCCGGCAGACATTTTAGCAATGCTCGGACCCGAACCTGGAACCTTTCGCATGCAAGGGCAGCGCCTTACCGACTATTCAGGCCACAGCCCTTCAGGTACGATTTGTGTGGATTAACCTCACCCTAAAGAAAGGGCATGTTTCACGTCTTGAGTGGCAATAGAAGAATGCAGAAGTATAGTTTTGATTTTTGTTCCTGGTGGAATTATATTGGTTTCGGTTTATAAATAGAACCGTTAATATTATATAATAATTAAATTAAGGATTATTTCAACTTTGACATTTGAATGTTTGATACATTTGCACACATTTTAAACATTCGTCAGGATAAATACTATAAAAAAAATATTGCAATAATATATTTCAATTTTTCTTCATAAATTAATTAAATTTACAATCTATGAAATGTAACAGAATGAACGAAAGTAATTATTTGGTTTCATTAAAATTTTAATTAATTTTTGAATATAAACACTACATGATAATTATACATTGCTCAAAACAATTAGGGGAGCACATGGTTTAAACCCTTTCACCCCCAATGATTCCATTTGGAATCCTCAGCTTGCAATTTTTTTTTTCTCACTAAGTTGAGCTGTTACTTATTTATCGTTAGATGGAAGAATCATGTCTTTTGAAGAATTAAATAATGTTTTTTTTAATTAAAGGAAAATATGAAAAACATGGTAAAATAATTCACTCTAAAAAATTTTATGAAATAAATGGACACTAAATTCTTCAAGCTTGCATTCTTAGATGTTTAAAAATTGATTTTAACTTTTTTTTTAACAAATAAAGTTTTAAAAAAATTATTGTTATAATTATAATTTATTCAAAAGTTATGATTCCAATTTTCCACCCTTAAATTTTAGTTAAAAATTTAAGATTTTTTCCCCTGCGTTTTACCATTTTATTCTGAATGCATAACAAATCTATTTAACAAATTTTAGATATTTAGAATAAAAAAATAAAGAGTTGGAACTGAAAGGGTTAACAAAAGTACGCAAAGTGCTCCCCTAATTGTTTTGAGCAGTGTAGTTTAAAAATTGAAGTTTAACAAATTGCAAGAATAAACACAAGTTGCATGTAAGAGAACTCTACAATAGAATACAGGAGACGAAAAAACCTTGAATTGAAAGTAAAACAGTAACAACCAAACCAATGAAATCGCGGAAGGGCAAGAATGGAAACTAAAAAAGAGTTACTTTATCTGAAACAAGTCAATAAACAGTATTAAATACCACGCTGATGCTGAAGTAATATAATCCAAAACTTATTAATTATTTACTCTTAAACTTAATATATTTTTAACGTTATTTAAAAAAAAATACTTACTATATTTTTTTAACCTTTCTTAACATAATTTATTTTTTAAACTTAATATAATTTTGTAGACCGATAAAAGTATAGGAATCAAGTGTCAATGCGTTTTTAAGTTGGTATCGTCAAATATTCACGCGAATAGACGGTAAAGCCGATAGTAGGTCAGTGTATGAGTCAGTTTTTTGTGTTGTTTAATCGCATATCGACGTAAACAATCTAGCTTTGACGTCAAGGCTTTTTTTTTGTTGGAACCAGGTTTCTGTTTTCGGTTTCCTA
>JAFNEN010000946.1:0-102104 GCA_019343175.1 Oedothorax gibbosus | reverse complement strand
AAACCATTCTCCAACCATAACCAAACCAGCCAATTTTTACTTTAAGCTCTCTTAAATTTTCTAGAAACCAGTAATTTCACTTTTGTTCTTTAAAAATATGTTTTATGTTTTTTCTATTTTATTTAAAAGTGACCAGAAAAAGCTTCTTTGGTTGTTTTTATAAGCGGTAGTAAGTGGTATAAAACTGTTTTATAGTTACACTTCAACCGAAATTATGATTAGACATAACATGAAACTTAAAAGGGGGTGATCGATGTTAATCAACCTAAAATACGAGGCGATGGTCCAGAAAAGGTTGAAAGCCACTGGGCTAATTGCAAAGAACTCTATGTTTGTCATGAGCTTTAATTGACCCTTCCTACTTGATTAGTTTGAGTTATGATTATCAGAATAAAGGATATAATAAATCACAATTATTTATACTCTTTATGCAGCTGAACATATTATACAACCTAAAAAAAGTATAATTCCTTAAATTAAAAACAACAGAATCGTACTTACCTTTCTTCTTCATCTAGTAGGGTTACATTTACACTTCCTAAGACAATCTTCAAGTATAATCTACAAGGTAAAATAGAAAAATTGATGGTTATGGACGTTATGGTAATATTCTCCACTTCCAGTACTTGTAGCGGCCTCAGTAACCCATAGTTTACCAAAAGGATCCCCAAGGTAGAGATGAGTTACTTAGACTTTTACACTACTGTTTTCATTGTTATCTAGAATACACTGATAGGAACCGTTATAAATCTGCGCCCTCTAGCATGTGGATGATGTATTGAGGTTGCGTGCGTGGCAACCACCACATACTCCAACTCAGAACCGTCCCTTAGTGTGTACAAGAGGTGCTTTCACCAGAAGCTAATAGGGTCAATTATTGGACAAAAATTAAACTTTTTACCATAGCTCCCACATTTGAAGAGCTTAGTGGAAGATCGTGCTGAGACATTTTTGAAAAAAATTAGACTTTTGAGTCAATTAACATATTACTAACTTCTTTAACAATAATAAGTTTCCGCTTTTTCATAAACTTTAAATTAAGTATATTTATTACGATTTGCAAGAACCGTTTTTAAAACATCCGAATGCTAACTAAAAACTTTAAAGCTCATTTTCTTGTTTTCACTTAGCACGTTTTTCCACTAAGCTCTTCATTTATGTAATTGTTTAACCAGTAAATATTTTCGTAATGGCTATTTGACACATCTATTGGGTACCATTTTTAAAATTTATTTCCTTTGCAGGAGTTGAAAATAAATAAACTTGTGTCCGAAAATTACACCGCCGTTTCGGGTAATTATTGGACACAGCAGGGTGAATTTTGGACAGTAGTTTTCAATCTTTAAAATGAAAGTTTGTATTTTATTTCAAAGTTTAATGGAAAATATTAAAGAGAAATTGAAGCACGAAGCCTAAAAAATTGACTTCACAGGAGAAAATTCATTGTTTTCCAAGCAGTATTAGCAATAGGCTTTTGTATTTTTTCAAACAGAATTAGGGAAATTCTGAATCTTAAGTCAAGTGCCTCACATTTGTGAAAGTAGCCCTGCCCCTACTTATAAAAATTTGATTGCAGATTTATAAACGATTAACTATTACCGTTGGGACAAATGCCAAATGAACTGGTTAGACAGATGAAGAGCAGATATACAGAAAACTCCTGATTAATACACAGAATTAAGTGGAGCAGCAATCTATAGATAATTTGCAAGTAAAGAAAATATGCACAAAATTACCTCTCACTGAGCTTTTATTAAAGTACTACTATACAAGAGAAGAAAATCTATTGGGCTCAGCAAGCATATGAGTGAAGAAATGAGGATTTACCACTTTACTAAGAATTGCTTTTGTTTTTTTAGACTTGAATCTTCTTATTTTTATTTGCAATTGAAATTTTTTCGAAGCATTTTATCACAAAGGAAGGCATAATCTTGCTCAACTAGGTACATAATAAATTTGGAATAATTTTTCATTTTTTAAAAATCAATTGCAGTTTGTCTTGAATGGTCAAGACGATTTTTTCCATTTCTCACTCTTTCGTTACAACCCAAAATCTCGCAAAGCAGTTTAGTTACAATCGGTACAGGCTTATTTTACAAGTGTTGCTTTGACAAAACTGTGTATGTGATGTGTCAAGTAAATGGCAAGTGACCATTGATTGACAACCCAAACGACCTTCAATTTCCTTCCA
Organism: Oedothorax gibbosus; assembly: GCA_019343175.1. NCBI lineage: Eukaryota > Metazoa > Arthropoda > Arachnida > Araneae > Linyphiidae > Oedothorax > Oedothorax gibbosus. Next base: position 99,913 of record JAFNEN010000946.1, on the reverse strand, counting down.
GTTTGTGAAAAGCACTACTGCCGTTTCACAAAACGGCAGAAAAAGGGCTTTTGACAACTAGGCAAACAACATAAATTTATGATAGCTGCTCCTTTAATGCAATATTAGTTTTTCACACAACAGTTGGGCTTCCGTTTTTATGTGTTTTTTTAAAAATATCTTCAGATAATAAAGGGGTAGGGGCTAGTGATTGGGCTGCATATAACCTAGCTGTGGATGATAGCGAGTTTACTGTATATAATTTAAAAAGGGGTTTAGCAAAGTAATAACTAAATGGTTAGGCAATAAGATGTGTAATACGTTATAATTTTTGAATTCCGTAAGTAAATTACCAACCCATTATCTTTGGGCAAAGTGGAAGTAAAAGTCCTTAGTTCTTCTTTCCTCACATTCAGCGACTTCTTCAAATCGGTAAAGTCCTCTTTTTCTTTCTCGGAGGAGGGACGGAAACTAAAAGGAAATAATGAAAGTGAAAGTTAAGATGCTCAAATAAAATAAAGAATTTATATTTTATATTGAATACAACATAAATATATTACAAAAAGGTGAAACCAAATAAAAAATGGGATTCTTCATGGGATTGTCAGTGATAAGTACTTTAAACATAAATTTCAGAAGAAATCACCATGTTTTGTACTTTTTAGTATTCTTTAAATGCAAATGTACTACTTTTTTAAACCCTGATTAACGAAACTTCGGAAGCTTTAATTGTGTTAAAGAATTTACCAGGTTTTGGCGTAGCAAACAACCATGAATGTTTAAGTGTATAGCTTTTGAGTTTGCAACAGCGTGTAAAATACTTTTTTTTGTGTGTATAGCAGTTCTGCTACACCAAAGTATTTGTGTGTAGCAATTTTTAATTAATGCATAGCACTTTTGAAAAAATTTAAAGACTCTTCCAGTCTCTTTAATTGTTTTGGGGGGAAATGTTAATTTTTGATAAATATCCCCGTTTCTGTGATCCAGTTTTTAACAGTTCGTAACTGAACCGCCACATTTTACTTTCGTTGATTTTCGCAACACAAATAACGAATTGGAAATATCGCTAAATCTTTCTGTTCTGGTGCGATTATCGGCGGTTTGTTTACACTTTTTGCTACTCACTTCCAGTCTGGTATGGAATTTAGATGTTTCCCTGCCCGAACGAAAAGCGGCCAACGGATTCGAATTGAGATTAAGCTCCATGACTTAGACAACTGAACTGAAGCGATCTGACTTCGAATCGTTTGCAAAAAACACCATGGTTATGAGAAACGGAGATGCTTTGTGAGTATCGCAACTAAATGCGATACAAAGCTAAATCTCTATCGCAAGTTTTCATTTTGGTGTCGTGTTTCGCGATGCGATACCGCTTATTTTACACGCTGGTTTGCAACCATTTAAGTTATTACAAAAGTCAAGTATTAAACACAAACAGGATTTTTAATTAAAGCTACAAAGATTTACATTTTAACAACAACATAACTGTGTGACTTCTCAAACGAAAGAGTTCTCAATCAGATTCACAGTCAATTGGAGGTGGCTCCATAGTAGCTGCTACAGCTAAGATTTGGTTGGTGGTGGCTCAACAGTAGCTGCCACTAGGTCATGAAGTTTCTATATGACAAAATGTTTGTCTTCCAGTCAGTTTAAACCGATGGCTGCTTTAGATTTTGTTGCTGCATAACTTGTCATAGGAATAGCTTTATCGAATCTTAACTGCCTTAGGGCATTATCCACAGAAAAAGTGTCAACAGATTTCTATATTTCTGTTAAATTTTTCATGACCAATGGTAAATTAGTACAATTTGTTAAATATCAAACTATTATGGACTCAGTCTATAAAATTTAAACTTAACATCTAACCCTCATCCACACCTGCCAACTGTGGCCCTAGTGCAAGGTTAATTCAACCAACGGAACACCTAGTGTATTCAGGCCGGAATGCTATTTGGCAACTTTGGGCGTTCGTGAAAAAGTAAACACAGTGTTGCTATAGTTAGTAGTATTTTACGAAATATTTATATTAATTCCGGTACGGCATCAGTAAATTCACTTTAAAAAAATTATTATTTTAATTTTTAACATCAATATTTGGTTCCAAACATTGAAAAAATATTAAGATTAGTTAATTTAGAATAATTACGTAGCTCATTACTTGTTTGCTTTGTTTCATAGCTGGTTTATTGCTTCTCCAGATGCTGCTTATTCCTGTCATTGTAGTATGGCTTTTTTTCCCGTGACTTACGTATTCTCTCGTTTGCATTTCTTGAATTCCTTCCGCTGCTTCTGCTCACGGAGTGGTGTCGGTAGCGTGAGGGAATAGTTTCACATGATGTTTTGTTTTTATCATGTCTTGAAAGCCCAGTAATGTTTTAATGGTCGAAACTTAAAATGTTGTACTCCATATACGTTACGAAATTATCCCGTCTGCGCCGCAAGTTGTGAAACTCTGAAATCCTTCGACTCCCTCCGGGCCGTCGATTGTGGCCACTCAGCAATCCTCCGGGCCGTCGAATGTGGCTACTCGAGCCATGATATCCTTAAAAAAACCGCTGGTACCCCCTCCGGGCCGTCGATTGTGGCTTCTCGGCAATCCTCCGGGCCGTCGATTGTGGCCATTCGAGCCATGATATCCTTAAAAAAAACGCTGGTACCTCCTCTGGGCCGTCGATTGTGGCTACCCGGCAATCCTCCTGGCCGTAGATTGTGGCCACTCGAGCCGTTATATCCTTCAAAAGACCGCTGGTGTCGATTGTGGCAAATAGACATGTGAAACTACGTTGTGATTATAATTTATTTAATTAAAAGTTGTTAATAAGTTAAATTATTATCGGCCTGCGGCCGATTATAATAAAATCCAAACCAAACCTTACACACCTTTCGAACAAATACTCACGTGCACAAAAACCGGAATTTTCAAAATAAACATATATTTTCATAATTTCACGCTTTACTATTGTTTACATAATTCTTGTATGCTGTATTTTCAACCAAACTAACTTAAAAGTAAATTAGTTTGCAAGATTTGGCAACAAAGATTGATGTAAACATCCATTGAGTTGAAAGTTGAACTGGAATGTTTACCAAATTAAGTACGTTTTCGCTACTTGGCTGCGAAAGTTAAGCCGCCAAATCGGTAAGCCGCCAAAATAACTATTTTCCACATTCTAGGCGCCAAGACAAAGGTTAATGTTTCCTTTCTGAAAATTCAGCAATTGATATATACGACACAAAAATTCAGAATAGTTAAAAATCCAGTATTGCCAGGTTAAAACCAGAGACTTAGACTAAATACAGATTAACTAGACCAGATTTTGCGCCTTTTGTAAATAGGTAAGGTAACTCATATTACCTATTATGTGGTGGGGCCTTGCATCACAGTAAGCTAACAGAACAAGCAATTTTTCTTAGACACACTAGCAGAGCATTGAACTGTATACAACAGAAAATTAAAATCATGAAAAGATCGTTCATTAATTACCACTTTATAGATTCAGATATCCGAGTGAGTCCCTTGACTTGTTGTGAAATTCCTTTTTTAACATCGGCTTCAGCTTTCTTAAAGTTGGCAACAGCTTTAGTACAAGATTTATGCAGTACCTAAAATATACAAGAAATGCATTTCAATCTATTTTGCACACTAACTTTTGTAAGAATAACATGTCATGTATGTCAGCATGTACAATTATACAGAAGCATCCTAGCTTAATATAAAGCCTATTTGTCAATTTTGTGTAAAAACTAAACTTACTTTTTTCAAACAAGAAATTAATTATTACGTTTAATAAATATTGTGTCCACTTTGACTATGTTAAATTATTATACGACTTGAGCTTGCCATTACTTCAAAACTACTACAAATTTGCATTCCCAAGAATAAAAATGTAGTAATATTGCCACTTTAAAGATAGAAGAGAAGCGCTTGCTCAAAAGATAGAAGTGAAATGTATCATAACCATAACCCTATTTTTATATTTTAATGAACAAGGCTTTAATTTTCGAACAAACGATACATAATTTGTATTTTGATTAAAAAAAGTACGAGATTATTTATGCAAAAAAAGGAATTAGAACTCTCTCTGCCACTTTCTTAAATACATATAATGAACCATCAAAAGAACTTTATTATATAGTGTCATTCAAAACTAAATTTGATCACAATATAAATATTTTTCAAGTTTTATTTTCATTTTAAATAAATTTTTCAAGCGTTTGATGAAGTGGCAACAGTGGAATGTTTAAATCAAAGAAGAATTATATCTTATTATTAAAATGGCATTACATTTATTAGTTTTTTTAAATTTGTGTTTAAAGTACTTATCACAGACTAATCCTATAAGAATCTTATTTTTTATTTGGTTTCATCTTTTTGTAATATGTTGTATTTCATTTAAAATATCTTTCATTTTATTTGAGTACCTTATTAACTTTCATTAGTTCTGTCCCTCCTCTAAAAAAGAAAAATAGATGATTTTAACGATTTAATGAAGTCTGTGAATGTGAGGAAGGAAGAACTAAGGATTTAAAATATATATATACTTCTAAATTTTTAATGAAAATTGAAATGTTTCATGAACAGAACACGTTTCCCAAAGAAGACCTAATGATTAGACCCGTTTATATATATATATATATCCAAATCAACGACATTGATACCTTTTATCTTATTTATTTATGAAGCAATAGTAATACTCCTAGCCTATGTTTGCCGGATGTATTTTGTTTTTAATCTTTTCTTATTTACTTTAGTATTTATATATAATTTTTAATTGTATTACCAATCTTCTGCTATGGCCTGTACGGGTTTTGTTTCCCCTTGGCCATCAATGTGTGTTTTGTATATGTAGCTTGTAAATAAATAAATATTCAAATAAAATAAATAAATAAATATAGCCAAAAATAATTTTTTGCTCCAATTAGGAATATCAAACAAATTGTTGAGGCTGCTAAAAGGACATAACAGTTTACAGCAAAATTCTGTATGCGAGATCTATCTAATACTGAAGAATGAATTAGACTAGACTAGAATTACATATGTTTATGCAATATACGTTTAATACCTCTACATCATGAAAGGACTTATTGAGTTCATTCCATTCTTCAACCAGAGCTGATAGTCCTGCTGAAGTAGCCATTGTACCACATTAATCCTAAAGTAATTACAAACAATCATAATTAGTTATTGGTATATAATATTTTTGTTACCTTTCCTGCTACATCTATATGCCAATTTTAGAGTATGTAATAAAATTTTATTAAATAACAAGCTTAAAATTTGTTTCAGAAAAATTATAAATCGAAGAGGATAAATAGTAAACTAACTTGGCTAGTTTTGACTAAGGCATGCGCTTGTACCAAATGTGAAAACTTATACTAAAGATTAAATTAATCATTATCAAGTTAGATAAAGTACTTGGGATTTAAAAATAAAATACTTGAGGCGTTATCAACACAACGAGTTTCGAATTATCTAAAAGAAATCTAAGATTTTAACAAAATAGTTTTTTGACTTCTAAATAGCGTTAAAAAAAAGTTTTTTTTTTTACAGTTTTTTGTGTAGTTACTACGTACGTGAGTAAAAAAATAAATATACTGAAATCCTTGTTTCAATAATTCGGATATTGGCAGGAAAAATAATGAGGAAATTTGTTTTGGCAGTCTGCTCTTTGAACTTGTCTACATATACACAGTCACAGTGAAACATTTTGACACTTGGCCTGTAATATGTATATCAATATGAAACACACTTTTTCACGGTATAATATTGAAAACTTGATACTGTCGATTTTTTAATTAAAATATAAATCAAAGAAAATAAAAAAATATTTCTTTGAAAAGGAAAAAAAAATCAAAAATAGTGTCTTAAATGTCATTGGCTCATCCATCACTACACCTGTACTCTGGTGTTGAAAGTACAAACTAACTCTCCTCTATTGTTTTTGCGGCGTAGGGACTCTAAAATTTATGTATTTATATATTATCTGCGAACAGGTGAAATCAGACCGGAAGCGATCTGAAAAATTGACGACTGCTGTTAGCTGTTGTTGGGGGGCAAAAGACAGAAACTTGTGCCATCTGAAAAAATGGCCGCAGATAATGGGCAAAGGACATTTGAAATTGTCCGCGGACAAGTTTTCGAAGTCGGACCTCGCTACGCCTCGCTCACTTACATCGGCGAGGGTGCATATGGAATGGTCGTGTAAGTAAATACATTTTGTGCTCTTTCGGAATTGCGACTGTCATGTTGACTGACTCAGGGCCGAGGGGGGAACGAACGTACCTGTTGATCGGAGAAATATGCACAATCCTGGCCCTTGCAGCGCGAAATTATGGCTCGGAAGCGAATTTCTGCAAGAATCGTTTGGTGCATCAATTTTTTTGAATCGTTTGCAAGGCTGTTCTTGTTTGTTTCGATTAATCCTTGCAGACGAACTGATTGACGCACAAACAACACACATCGCAGCATAACAAACATCTCCTAACTTGCACAATTTAAATTTTCTGTACGTCTTGGTTTTTTGATCGGATTTGAAAGTGTCATAAATAAAATATTTGCAATTGCATTTGTTGTGATTATAGCAACGTCTGTAAATATTTTTGATCCATTTGAAAAAAGTTAATGTCATATGTCAAAATGCATATGGACTTCTTTTTTACTTTTCCAAATTTTTTATATATTTACACTTTAATTTCAATAAAATTTGTAAATTATAGTTCTACTGAATGCATAGCATTTAAATTTTCAAACCAAAGATTTCTAGCACTTCAGTTGCAATGTCTTGAGTACCTCCTATGTTTTGCTGTGTAGGTATTTAAGAAACTTTTTGAAACTAAAAAGTTCTACAAATATGTTCATTTTAGCTTTATATAAGTTACATTGTTTAGAAATTGGAATACTCCAATATTAAAATAACAACAAAAAACATTGCAAATGTTAGGTTTTTTTAAATTGTATAGTTGATATGTTTTCTTCTGTACATTTTAAAAATTTTGCTACTTCAGTTATTTAACACAGTTGAATGGGTTTTTATCATGAAGGATCTGGCAATAGCTCTGCGGTTTTGTTTTCATGTCTCTCAACAGTGTTGCCACCAGTTTTAGGAGAAAAACACTACGAAAAAATACCATTTAATTCTAAAATTACAAAAACATACCATAAAAATACTAGCAAAGCGTTTCACGTTTTTTTAAAGTCACTGAAAAGATTCTAAAATTACAAAAAAATATCGTAAAAATACTAGCTCAGGGTGTCCAGCCGTCGGGAAATTCTGGAAAATCGGGAATTGTGCTTGAATTTTTTAGCGTCGGGAAAATCGGGAATTATGCTTGAAATTGTTGAAAATTCCGGTGTGCACCGGGAAATTTTGAAACTTTCTGCAATTTTCGAATTTTATAGATTTATGAAGATAAACCTTTTGTACCTTTTATTACGGGATTTGGCAATCAGCCGATTTATAAAAATAATCCCTCATTTGTAAATTTCAGATTTGCTAATTTTCAAAAGTTCGCAATTTTTTTCCGTGGATGTCTAATTCCTTCAAAGTTACGAGATTCGTCTTCTCTTTTTTTTAAGATTAAGAATTTTGCCGAATTTAAAAGTTATTTGTTATGGTTTTAATGTTCGTTTTGTTAATTTTCGAAGATTCTCGATTTTCCGTGATTTTGCAGTTAGACTAGATTTATTACTTGGACGGAATTTAAGGTTATGTGATTTGCTAATTTTCCACGGATCGTTTATTTTTCAAGAGTTAAATTTTCATATTTGCGATTTCGTCGTTTTTACTGATATGAGAATTTTTTGATTCGCCGATATTCAAGGTTTCATGATTAAGCGATCTTCGAATTTTGTTGGAATTTGTCGATTGGTGAGGATCAGTGATTGTCGACTTCAAAGTTTTGAACTACAGTACAAAACAGCAAGTATAAATAATAAACTAAATTTAATACTAAATAAAAAAATTAATTAAAAATTTGAAGATGAATTAAGGTTAGATTTTAAGATGTCTTCGAATATCGGTTACCGGCCAATGCAATCCAATAAGACTGCATTTTTTAATCTTTTTAGTGACTATAAAAAAACGTGATACCGCTTTGCTAGTATTTTTATGGTACGTTTTTGTAATTTTAGAATTAAATGATATTTTTTCGTAGTGTTTTTCTTCTAAAACTGGTGGCAACACTGATGAGACATGAAAACAAAACCGCAGAGCTATTGCCAGATCCTCTGTGAAACAACCCCATTAACTGTGGAAAGTATCGAAGTAATCGATCTGTTTATCTCTCATGAGCAGAAAGGCTGAAAAACTGTTGGGGAAGTTCTTACAAAATTTTTCTTTCAACTGCTATCTTGCATAGGTGGCCAAATTTAGCAACCCCTTGCATTTTGATTATTCCATTTTTTCATCATTTCATAAGAACTTGTTACAACCTCCCGAGACTTGGTGTCCATCAGGGTTCGAAATTAACGGTCGCTAGTCCCAAAATACGACTAAATCCTACAATTTTGCGACTTTGAAATAAATTTAGTCACAGTTATCGTGACCAGTTTTTTTAAAAAGTCACTATTGATTTTTTTTAGGGTGCTTTCCAAATATCTTGCCGAAAATGATCGTCTCCAAATTGCAAATTTCCGATGGTCTTGAATTCGTCAAAATTCTTTTCTGTGACGCTAAACTCTGGTGTAAAATACATACCCTTAAACAAAAATAGCATTTTTAAAAATAAAAAAATGCTCCCAGATAACGTGCATTTGCTCCTAGTTTAAAGTTACTAGCACACATTGCTCCTAAATTTTTTCATCCAATTTCTAACACTGGTGGCCATTTTGTTCTGTGTTTCCGTTAGGCTAACTAAAAAGAATTCTAAGCTGCATAATTTATTTTAAACTCTAAAAACTGAAATGGTTTGATTGAATATTAACTGAAAATAGCTAATATTTTTATTGTAGGTATGAGTCGATACAGTAAAATATTAAGGCCAAAATTTAACCGAAACGCAACGGAACGATTCGCCTGCGTATGGGTGGAGTTTCAAAGATTTTGCTCGTTTCCTAATTGAAGTGAAACAATTCCTTTGCTTGCAAATGACGTCACACCACGATTGGTCTCAGGCTATTCGAGCGATCACGTGCGAACTGTTTGTTTACTGTTTTGGCACTCAAAATCGGCAAAAAATGTCAAATACCATATTGTTTTTACAAGAAAAATTAAACTCCGACCGGAAACTTGCTAAGCAGTGCGAGAAAACTTAATAGATTTGTTTGATAAGAAGTTTATTAGCAAGTGTCTTTAGAATAAAGAATTGTTCCTTCCCGTTTGGTGAAAAAAGAACGAATCATAAGATTCGTTTTTGTGAACGAATCATTTAAACGATCGTAAACGTTTGGAACAAATCTTTAAAAAGAACGGGGCAGACCCTCCTCTATATTTCCAGATATTTTCAAATTATTTCATTGGTCCAGATATTTTTGAAATATTTCATTGGTCAACTTCAAGGAAAAAGAGGCGGGCGTATTGTTCTTGTCGATTGCACGAATGACACGCCCTTGACCACGAATTCGATTGGTTTGGGAAGTTAAATACGGTTTTTCAAGAGTGTTCGCAGGGCGGAGCTTAAACCGATTGCATCGCAGGGCAAACGTCTGCGAATTCGAAGCGTTTCAGTTGAATTTCAGCCTAAGTGTTATTTTTTTTTTGAAGAATTTCTTGCAAAGCATACTTTTAAATCGATTTATTTGAAAAATATGTTTATGTATATAAAGAATACATGTGTAGAATTTTGCTGGGGTCACAGGAGGTTAAAAATAAATATTTGTTTTCAGTAGAAAGCATTTTATTTTCAATTTCCAGTATTCTTCATTTTTATGTAGAAGGTTTTTAACAATGCAGAACCCTAGACCAGTCCAATGCAAATTCAGACACTTTTGTTTGTTATTTATTAAGCAAGGGGCCGACCCCCGACTTTTCAAGCTTTTCCAAACTCTGTATTTGCTTGCAATTTTTTTCGGTAACTCTTACTGGTATTGATCAGCTTTTGGATGCTTGCAACGGTAGTTTACCATTTCCCTTCTTTTGATTACTGTGCATGGTTGCCCGAAAAAGTTATTTATTGCTCTTTAAAAAAAATGACCAAATTTTTTATTTGTCAGAGTGCCAGCAACTGGGATTTTATCTTCATAAATATCATATATGCTGACCTGTAAACTGCATTTTTCATTTATAAAAATTATCAAAATATTTAATTAAATAATTTTTTATTTTGGAAACTATGCCAAAAGACATCCATTAAGTATTTGAGGATAATTCGAAACAAGCCGATCTTCATTCATTTTCCTCACAGGTGCATCAAATCGTATGATAAGTTTTATCTGTACATTATGTTTGTTCTTTTTTTCCCAGCTCTGCCATCGACAGCATTACAAAAGAAAAGGTAGCTATAAAGAAAATTTCCCCGTTCGAGCATCAGACTTATTGTCAGCGAACTCTGCGTGAAATCAAGATACTCACTAGGTTCAAACACGAAAATGTGAGTATTATTACAGTGATGTATTTATTCCTATTAATGTTGTGATAATTTATATTATCCATATGACGATTAACAACTGATGGTGCAGTGCTCAAATATTGTTAGGGAAAATATGTATTTTAAAAAACTAAAAAAAATCAATAGGACAAACTTTTCTATTTCACTTATTTATTATCTTTTTATAGTTTCTTCGATAGATCTAGAATTGTAAGTGAATTTTCCAAACACTATATATTTTGATTATATTTTCTCCATAATAAAAGTACTAAACTTTGAAAACTTAATTTTATACTGGTTTGATATGTTATTCTTGCTTCAAGCTAATAATTCTTGTTAACTGTTTTTTTTGTATGTCTAAGGCTATGTCCTGACTACGCCACAAAGGCAACAAATGCAACAAAACTTGGCGACTTGGCAGAGTCAGCCCCCATGCTATTGCATTGCTGGGCGCCCTTGGCGGTTGCCAAATTTTGTTGCCTTTGTGGCGTTTGATGTCGTAGTGAGGACGTAGCCTTACAATTTTTTATTTTATATAGTCAGTTAGGGGGCTGGTGAGCCCAGTCGGTAAGGCGCTTGCCTTAACCTCTTGGGCTCGGGGCTAGGCAATGCAAAAATAACTGTCCACCTATAAATGATTTGAAAGGATCACCTGAAATGATAAAAAAGTCTGACATATAATACTAATTGTTCAGTTAGTGCACGTTAAATACGTAATATGTTCCAGGGTACGGACATTGTGTACGATGATGTCCTTAAAACTTGTATTGGGTGCCTACTCAGGTGTTGGTTTGGCACTTGACTGTGATTCTAAATTACAAAGCCTGTTGCCAGCACCCTCAAGTTGCTCGAGTGTGGCCACATTTTAACCTTATCTATATAACAAAATGCCAACCTAACCTAAAGCTTCAGATTATAATTATAAGTCCTTAGAATAAGGTGCGGCAATTTCAAATATCAATGCATTATATTGTGTGGCAAAAAAGATACCGGTCTTATGTTTGTTTTTTATTCTATAGATAATTGACATACGTGATATCTTGAGAGCTCCTACAATTGACCTGATGAAAGATGTGTATCCTTTTAAATGTCTTATAACTGCTTTCTTTTGACTTATGCAATGTTTTTAAATCAGCTGTCTATTCTGAAGTTAAAGTAATAACGTAATATATTAATAAAAAAATAACGTAAAGCAATAAAGTAAATGTTTTTCTTGTACAGATAGTTTATAACTGAAAACCTGTTGATAGAGCACTAGTAATTCAAATTATTGATTAGAGCACTGAAAACTTATAAAATGAGCACTAGTAATTAAACTCAACAAAACTTATTGTACAACAAATTTTAAAAGTTGAACTAGCTTTTGCTGTGCAAGTAGTTTTTTAATTGAATTCTTTAGTAAAAGCTTTTGTATTTTTTTGAATTGTATTCTTAACTTTTGTCACAGTTATATTGTTCAGTGTCTCATGGAAACTGATCTATACAAACTTCTAAAGACACAAAAGCTAGGAAATGACCATATATGCTACTTTTTATATCAGATTTTGAGAGGACTCAAGTACATCCACTCTGCAAATGTGTTACACAGAGATTTAAAGCCCAGCAATTTATTGCTCAACACAACATGTGATCTAAAGGTAAGATTTTATAATTTTCCATAAGTTTTTTTAAATTATATTTATGTATGTACTAGAGCAAATAAATCCTCTTTCTTTGCACTGACTAAACAATATCAAATCTATCCAAGTATATGTACCATTTCATCGGTTATATGAATATAAGCCAATGCTATTGTTCCCACTCGCTATAAAGTATAAAATCCCGTTTATTTCCTTAGAATTCCAAAGTAAAAAATAAGCTATAAATACGCTGTGCAGGTATAAATGTCACCGTAATTTCCCTCATAAATGCATAAAGACTTAACTCATTTGGCACGAAAATAATTAATAATTTGGCGAGAAAAGAGATACAAACACACCCGTTATACAGTTCTAAGGCGATGACAACCAGATTATAAATTATTTTTAAAAAACATTTTGCTTGTTTGGCATGTTTTAGGTAAGAGTCTATAAAGAAGGAACATACACACAAAACTTCATTTGTGTTATTAACCCAAATATTTTTAATTTATGAGCTGTGAACCTAGGTACACAGTGAATCTAGGTACTCGTATCTCGCCTATATACTATCTATATTTTGAAAATAATTATTTCTGTTTAGATATGCGACTTTGGATTAGCTCGTGTTGCTGATCCAGACCACGATCACACTGGTCTGCTGACCGAATATGTGGCCACACGATGGTACAGAGCTCCCGAAATTATGTTGAATAGTAAAGGCTACACCAAGTCAAGTATCCTTTGCATATCATTTTGTGATTGATATTTTCGTGTTTACTTTTCTTGGGTAGTTGAGAATATGTCGGTGATTACTGCACCCACTCTATCAATTTATGTTGCTCCGTACAAAAAGACAAATTTAGAGCTTAGTGGAAGAAGGCGCTAAGTGACATTTTTGAAAAAATTGAGATTTTTGTGTCAATGAACATGTTATCACCTCTTTTATAGATAACAAGTTCTTTTTTTTCATAAACTTAAAGTTATGTACATTTTTTAGCTTCCACACCACGTTTATAACGTAAAAAGTAGAAGGTATTATAATCGTTCAGTCTGTCTGTCACCCACTTTCATAGTCCAAACTACAAATGCTACAGGCAAGTGTGATATGTCAAAAGAAGCCATTTTTATTAGTATTAAATCACAATTGCCGAGTGATTGCCATTCACAGCAATCACTCGAGAAATTCTTTTAAATAATAAATTAAAAGAATTTATTTTTGAGATATCACAGTTTGAAATGGCGTCAAATATATTTCACAAAGAGATTTTTTGTTTGTATGTTGATATGAAATGTTTTGGTTCTATTTAAAAGAGAGGAATATTACATATTTATTTTTTAAAATATAAATTTATTTTTGCAAACGATAATAATTATAGAAGAAATAATTATTGAATTTTCGAAATAAAATAAATGAAACTAGCCAAATTTAGCGTGTAAACGTTTATAATAGAATTAATATTGTGTTTGGCGACTTTTTCCTGTTGAACATAAATGTTGTGTGGAAGCGAGCTGAGTGACAGATTCTTTTACAAACCTACTTTTATAATTTACAAGTATCTCTTTTAACGTATCTAAGTGCAAGTGAAAAACTTCAAAACTCATTTTATTGTTTTCACTTTTTTGGCACGTTCTTCCACTAAGCTCCTCATTTGTATTTTTTATAAAAATAAGTTATTTACCTCTTATAAAAACAGTTGTGTTCATATAAAGATGTGTTCAAGAATGCCACAAGTTTCTTTAGGTTAAATAAGTTATAATGGAATTTTACCACATACTTCTTATTTCAGTTTGCTGCTGGATGATTTAGACCAAAATACACTACAATATATTTTCCCACAATGCATGCTATATAATCTTAAATTTATTTGCACCTATCTTGCTTGTTTAAAATAAGGTATTATTAATAGATTTGTTTTTTCTTTAAATTATTTTTATTGAAATCCTCCATGCACATTTTAGTATATTTTACATTTTTCTTGTGTTTTCTCTTAGTTTGCAGGTTCCCTCTCTGCCTGAGATTTTTACTCCTTTATATACTTTCTTTTGTTTTCAAAAATTATCCTTAATTTTGTTTTAGTTGATATATGGTCTGTGGGTTGTATCTTAGCAGAAATGTTATCTAATAAACCAATTTTTCCTGGCAAACACTGTAAGTATCCTACACCATGACATACATTTGTATTATTTTTTTCATACGTTAACAACTTTTGTATTGTTTTCACAAAAGTAAATATTTGATTTTGGAAATTCTGTGTTTTCAATGTCCATTAATCTTTTATTTCAGTAGTTTTTATTTCAATTATTATTTCAAATAAATTGATTATTAATTGTAGTTAATTAGTGTGGCAACTTAAGATCCATTCCATTGTCTGATAATATACAAAACATGAAAAAAAATGCAAAACTAGTAAAATGGAATTGCATATTACATTTCTTATTTTTTTTTCTGTATTTTCAAAATTTCATTTGCATTTTAGACAATCTTTAAAATGTTTTAAGAACATATCTAATTTTTTTTTTACTGGAACAGCTAATTTTCTCAAGGAATAGCTAATTGCCAAAACATTTATGATTTAAGAATCGTAAAAATGCTAAAATTAGTAAATCGCAGAAAGTGAACCATGTAAATTTGTTAAAACGAATAAGAAGAAAGAAAGCAAAACGTATTACCACTAGATTGCTACAAAAATCATCAAAATTCAGCCAAATAAGTGCTTAAAAGTAAACCACTGACAAATGTAGAAGAGTACTGAAAGAATATGATAATATCCGTCTACATGTATTGTAGCAAGTTTGTGTTACCTTATTGTCGAATGTATTGAATAAGCTGTAGATATGTTAAGGAGGAAACCCAAATCCAATGTTTTACAAACATTTGAACGTATAAGCATGTGTTAAAATATTTCTGTTAAATTATTAGCATGCATCGATGCATGGTAAAGTAGTTTTTGTGTGATAGATAATATCCTATTACGGTATTCTATTAATAGTAAGTGTCAGAATAATACTTAAACATAAACAAAAGTAAGTATTAAATTGTGTAGTCCTTGCATAGATTTTTATTTGGGTTTTAATCGAGGGTTGACTAGCATATTTATTATCTTAAATTATTTTAACAATTTTTTTTTATAATGGTTTTCTTTAATTTCAATTATAATTCTTATAACACTCAGTCGGAATTAGCAATGAAGATTTTAATGTTTTCAGAGTTAAAAATGTATCATTGTATATTAACAAAATAAAATCTTTAAGACTGGTTTTGGTATAGAGAATTTTTAAAATTAGGAAACAAAATTTAAATTTCCCTTTCATTCAACATAGTATTCCCTTCCTATGTCATGTGTAGGAAATACTAAATTATATACTGGTTTCTTATTTTCGGAATTTCTACATGCAAGGTATTAAGGTGAAGATTTACAAAGTTATTTTATTTGCTTATAGGCTACTTTTTAAAAAGGTATAACTTAAAGAAGGACAAAGGTGTCTATGCAAATTTTTAATAACCAATTTTTTATATAGATATACGAAGACAAGACAATACAAAAACTTTGCCTAATTGAACCAAACTATTTGCACTTTGTGAGGGTCTGCTTAGTAAACCTTTGAGTCCATTTTTAGGACATTCACGAAATTTTATGCACTAGAATTGTTTTAAAGTATCCCCAGTAGCTTTAAAAAAAAAAAAACTTTAGAAAATTAATGCATGAAATATAGCTTTAAGTCAATAGCAACCGCTTTATAGTTTATTCTAAACACTTATGAATTTCCCTCTCTGTTTTATTGTGTTGAGTCCGGTTTTTCATTGGTATCAAATTCAATTTCATTGGCCGTTAGTAGCCCTCATGTAGCTCTAGTTGATGTTAATTCAGCCCACCAACCAATTTCTTAGTGTAATAATTTGTTTTACAAAATCAAAGTTGAGTTTTCTCGACAATCAGCTATTTAAATTTATACAAATCAACTTTATATTTTTGATTTATTGTAAAACCCCCCGTTAAAATAGAAGGAATTTTTAAAAGACCTACTGCCCAAGAAATTTGCATGGGAAATATCCATAAGTGTCTTTATGTACTTTAGTAAAAGAAAACACTACTTCTTCCCAGTGTTGTTTGTGTAGTTAGTCCTTAATCCATGTGATAGTCGATGTGTGGTCGGTGGGTTGTTGCTTTGCCGAAATGATTTCATCCAAAGCTCTCTTTCCCGGAAAGAATTGTGAGTATTTTGGTGTATCTTGCCCTCCCTCCGCCCTTCCCTCATTATATCTGCACCCTGGATGTTGGCACTGTTTATGTGATTAAAAAGATTATCTTATGCAAGAAATATAATGTTTTGCTGAGTAAAATAGCAATAAATAAGATTATCTTATACCAGAAATATAATGTTTTGCTGAGTAAAATAGCAATAAATAAGATTATCTTATACCAGAAATATAATGTTTTGCTGAGTAAAATAGCAATAAATAAGATTATCTTATGCCAGAAATATAATGTTTTGCTGAGTAAAATAGCAATAAATAAGATTATCTTACGCAAGAAATATAATGTTTTGCTGAGTAAAATAGCAATAAATAGGGTTTTTTCCCAACGGGGCTGTTTTATTGGCGGCTAAGTCTTTTTTTGTGGCACCATCTAAGCGACTCTCGCTACCAATTTTGACGTGTAGATAGATTACAATGAATCTGAGCTCTCTGTCGATGTTAAAGTATGCCGTTTTTTTTAATTTTGCCGATAAAACCCGAGACAAATGGATATTCAAGGGACCTTTTACATGCCACATAATCATATGGTGTGCATGTCCATGATTTTCCCATCCAGAATATCTGACGACTCAGCCAGGGCTCGAACCCGCAAACTTGGGCTTATGAGGCGGACATGTAATACCTCTCGACCGCTTAGCAATAAATAGTTAAATTTTGCAAATCTGCATCCTAGAACTTAAAGCAATGTTTACTTTTAAGCCTCTCTGATTGTTACAGCATCCTTCTTATGTCAGCCATCCAATATTTATATTAGTGTCTTTTGTCTTGTACAAAGTCACGTCCTTCTTGTCAGATTTTTCCCTCAAGAAACAGTGCTGTCGTGGGCAGGTAAACTGCAGTAACTACAATTGGACCATTTTCACTCTGAAATAATCATTCTTTCTGTATACTCTGTTATAGGTTAGAGCAGTGGTTCCCAACCTTTTCTGGACCATCGCCTCGTATTTTAGGTTGATCAACATCCATCGCCCCCTTTTACTTTTCATGTTGCGTCTAATCATAATTTGAGTTAAAGTGTAACTATAAACTGTTTTACAACACTTACTAACCGTTTATATAAGCAAGCAAAGAAGCTTTATCCGGTCACTTTTAAATAAAATAGAAAAAAACATAAAACAAATATTTTTAAAGAACAAAAGTGAAATAATTATTTAAGATATTTTTACAGGTTTTTAGAAAATTTAAGAGGGTTGAACTAAAAATTGGCTTGTTTGGTTATGGTTGGAGAAGGGTTTTACTGTACAAAGGTACAACATTATTTTAAGAGGGATTGTCAGTCCCATAGAGCTAATGTATTAGTTTTGAAATCATAACTTCCGCAGAAGTATTGCTTTGCCATGTTAGCCCTTTTTCCCCAGGTATGGGAATCAACATAACATCAAAATGAAACAAATTTTTGAAACGAAAATGTTATCTAGCTATTTAATTATATATTTTTGAAGTTTTAAAATGCCAAAAATTACAGCAGATGGCGACACTATATTAAAATTTTATCAATTAATAATTAAATAACCGGATGTTATTTTCTTTTCAATTTTGTTTTAAATGGATGTTATGATGATTCCCATACCTGGTGAGAATGGGATAACATGGCAAAGCAATACTTTTGCCAAAGTTGTGATTTCAAAACTAATGCATTAGCTCTATGGGACTGACAGTCCCTCTTAATTTCCCCCCTTTGAATACTCATCGCCCCCTGATCGCTCCAAGTATTTTTTGCCCCCTTGATAACACAAATCGCCCACTTGGGGTTGATCGCCCCCAGGTTGGGAACCGCTGGGTTAGAGTTATTGAGTGCTTTCAACAATTCATTAGTCGAAATACTGAAGTTTACATGCCCACGCAGAACCCCTCTTGCACAGCAATAAACCGGCTATTCAGAATTATTTGCTAATTGAACTATTTATCACTCTTTTACTTGGCAATACACTATTTTGTTCCAGCGGTAATTTTTTGGTTCACAGATTGAATAAATTGTGCTATAATAAGTCTGTTTACGTTTGGGGTGCAGATATCCACTTTGATAATGTGATGTAAAGGTTAGTTTTCTCAGTCCTTCAAAGTTAATGTGGTTTTAAACCCTTTCCCTCCTTCTATATTGGTTAGAGGGCTTGAGAGCCTGACTGTAAAAACTTCCTTTGTGGAATAGATCCTTAACAGAATTTAAGACTTCCTGTATGTATTGTAAGCAAGTAGGTTTTTTGGTTTGATTTTAATATTCCTCCCCTTGTCGTCCATTTTCTTTTTTGTAGTCCAATCTCTCTAAACCTTTCATTTTTGGAATATTATTTATTGAACAGAAATAATACTTTTTTTATATGTATATATTCGTGTCTTAAAAAGTCCTTTTTTTATGAAAAGAAATGTGTTTGAATAGTGCTTTAATTTCTGACATTTCTTTCAGATCTCGATCAACTGAATCACATCCTTAATATAGTGGGGTCTCCTTCTCAAGAGGATATGAACTGTATTATAAATGAAAAGGTATGTTTCTGGAAAGGATTCCGTATTTTTAAATAATACATTAAAAAAGGAAAATAAGTGTAAAATCTTTTAAATTCATATGTTTTATTAGGAATATTTTATTTAATATAAATTTTTATACTAATTTTATTTGCATTGTGACTTTTTTTTAAATCTAGGATTACTTTATAAATGTATAAAAATCACAATAGAAATATATTATTGCATACCTTAATTTGATTTTCTATTTTAAAATAATACTTAATTAAAATTGTATTTAAATCAATTCAGATCAGAGAGTGCTACTTAGTCTAAATTCTTCATTTTGATTATGATAAAACTGTCCTGTCACAACTGTCATTTATAAAACTGTCCTTTATAAAACTGTCCTGTCACAACTGTCATTTATAAAACTGTCCTTTATAAAACTGTCCTGTCACAACTGTCCTGTCACAACTGTCCTTTATAAAACTGTCCTGTCACAACTGTCATTTATAAAACTGTCCTGTCACAACTGTCATTTATAAAACTGTCCTTTATAAAACTGTCCTCTCACAACTGTCCTGTCACAACTGTCATTTATAAAACTGTCCTTTATAAAACTGTCCTCTCACAACTGTCCTGTCTGTCCTTTATAAAACTGTCCTGTCACAACTGTCATTTATAAAACTGTCCTTTATAAAACTGTCCTCTCACAACTGTCCTGTCACAACTGCCCTTTATTAAAACTGTCCTGGCACAACTGTCATTTATAAAACTTTTTCAAAACTACCGTTTTGTGTGACTTTGATAATTTTTAGAATGTTTTCTTTCACTCAGGTGTTCTTATACAGACTGTTGTTAAATGATTTAAAATTTGCTTTTTTTTAGGCTCGAACGTACTTGCAATCTTTACCTAGGAAACCAAAAGTTCCTTGGACAAGTCTATATCCAAATGCTAATGTTCAGGGTAAATTGCTTTTGCATCTAAGACTTTTAAAGTTTAAGAATTTAAATCCTTGCTCTAACACAGCATAATAAATTGGTAATAATAAATAAGTTTATTGTTATTATATAACAGCTTTAAAAAAAAATCTATCTTATTCAGTTTTATACTGGGTGCTTCTTGAAAGCTAGAACATACCCACTGGCTTATGTTGAAAGTTAATAAGTATATACCTAATCATATATTAAAATTTATGTGTAGTACCTTAGGCAGTTAAGTATACCTTAGTAGAGGTTAACTAACAATTGTTGTCATAATCGTAATTTTGATAACAGTACTATTCACTAGTTAGTTTTTTTTCAATTTAAGATATTCACAAGGAACTAAGAGCTGTATTTGAAAATTTTTGTAAATCTTTTTATTAGCTTTTTAAACTTAATTTTTAGTTTGAAATATATTCACAGTATTTTCATTTCATTATTGAGCTTCATATTATCATGAGAAAAGAATAAGTTTATTAATGTTAATGGAATTGAAAGCATATTTATCAAATTAGCATAGGTGCGTTTTAAAAATGTGTTTATTATTTCTAAAGCTCGCTATAAAAAATGGAAACGATTCAGTCTGATTTAAGGGCTCAATGGTTAAACCAAATATCAACAATAAAACAATATTAAAAATTATGGAAAAAAATTTAAACATTTCTGTTTTAATCATTTAATGCTCTTGTTTTTAAGACTTCTGTTATAAATTTGTGAAATTTGTGTCTTTCAGCTTTAGATTTGCTAGATAAGATGCTTACTTTTAATCCACACAAGCGGGTTTCAGTAGAAGATGCTTTAGGACATCCGTACTTCACAGAATATTACGATCCGGATGATGAGGTACGACGCTGGGTTTCAGTTGTTTGAGAAAATATGGTTGGCAGTTTGGTTTCTTATTTTAGTACATTTTAATATACAGGGTGTCCGTAAAAGAATGTCTGAGTTTTAAGGGTATATTACAGGAGTTTATTTTACACTAAATATAATAAATCATACATGACATTGAAGGAAAACTAACCTAGTTTCTCCTATAAATGGCCCTTTAGTGATACATCCCACATCCAAACGAAAATGCAATTCTTCCCATACTGTCTGCAGCAAGTCCAGTATAATGGAAGCAACTGCCTGTTAATGCTCTAGATTAGAAATTTGGTTTGGTAGCCAGTGGCTCATGGGACTCTAAATTTTGGTCGCCAACTCTACATTTTTGGGAGCCAAAATAAAATAGGAACTCTTGAGAATTACGATTAAAGTTAAACCACATTCACGTGTTAGGTTTACAGGCATGAAAACACAAAAATATGAAAGAAGCTGAAAGCGCGATGGGACAGAAATCTTTTAGATATTAAGTATGGGGGGGGGGCAGTATTTTTTTAATATTTGCAAAATGTTGATTTGCAGTACCTAAAAAAACTTATCATAATAGCAATAAATAATTCTCTGTGTTTATAGGCTTTAAAAATGCCATATTTCTACTGAATAAAGGATAGAAAGGAGAAGTTGCTACAAATTCTACCTTAAACCTTCTCTTATACAACTCACTAAGATAAAGAAACGAATAAAAAAAACATCAGCAACTATCGTACACTGAAGTTATGCCAATTACATAAAATAACTATCTTTCAAAACAGGTTTTATATTAAAAAAAATCTTGCACATCGTTTTTTAATCATGTTTTTCTACAAGAACACAAAACAAAAAAGCAGTATAATATCCGTAGTTCACATACAAAATAAAAAATGATATTGTGTTCTTCTATCTTTAAAATAATTACATGGTTCATGCACTTGTTAGAAAAAAAAATTAAGCACTTTTTCAATTATGGGGCAGTTCAGAAAAATTCAAGAACTAGAAGTTACTAACATCATAAAACCTAAATATATAAGCCGTCTATATTCTTGTATAAACCGACTCCATGTTTTAGAAACAAAAAACCATCTAAAATTAGAAAAACGTAGGCTGTAGTATGAATCACAACAAAAAAAAAGTTTCAAACATTAAAAAAAACCCGTAACATTCAAGCTGTTGTTGGAGAATCTGGTTGATCCTAGTTGGCCTGAACCAGAGCTACAGAAGTAACGAGACACTGCGTGATCACGCAGAGTCAATCATTATTAGGCGATGCGGCATCATTGGATGATGTGTGAAAATTACTAGGCAGCAAAATAAGCACAATTTTTTTTATCAGGTGTTAATGTTACTCTTTTATAAGGGGTATGCATTGGCGCTTGGTTAATATTTGGACATCTTAGTGAAATCTAATCTTAATTCATCTTTAAAATTTAAATGTATTTTTTACTTTTATTGTTAAAATTTATAATTTAAACTTGTTTTTTAATGAAATTCAAGTTTAGTTTTTAATAATATAGACCGAGAATGGGTGATTTTTTTTCGGTGGCGTAAATGCTGTGGAAAATTTGACGTCTCGGGTAAGAGCCTAATCATTTTTTTAAGACGCTATTTTGTCCGAAAATTCTCGGCCTATGCTGCAGTATTTATTAAAAACTATGTTTAAAAATATGGAGTTAGAAAAGTATCATGGTATCACGTAACGCTGGTTAAAGATGACGCGCAGTTATCACATGCCTTGGAAATTACGTTCATAAAGTTTTCTGCTCTGATGCGATTTTGCAATCAATATTACGGATTTTTCCGCCCAAAGCGTTTTTAAGGACTTGAAAATGAACTTTTTTAATTCAAGCACTTTCAAGGAGGGTACGAACCATGTACGGAGATTTCGCTGTGAACTAGCAAATATTACGATGTGTTGAAGTTTGGTTGAACGATCTGTCTTGAACAACTACATTATAAAAATAATGGGTTCGAAAGTTTTCTGTTATTTTTCCTATAAAAAACATCGGCTTACATTGGCAGCATATGCCGATGTGGATGGCTAAGTTGAAAGCGTACTAAATGTACAGATTTGACTTTAGATTGAAGGCATAACCCTCGCATTAGCTAAAACTTCTTTACTCGGAGACCGAAACACTAAGCCGATAAGAACATTAAAGCGTGGAGAAGATTTACCGTGACAATAAATGACATTTAAGACGTATTTTCGCACTAGTTGAGGTAAGGCAATCAAAATTTTACAATTCAGTTTCCATTTTTCGAACAAAAACAAAAATTTGAAAAAAAAAAACTGAAAACGTCCAACAATTGGAAAGTGACCAAAAATCGGAACTCCGCCAAAAAGCGGAAAATTCTCATGTCTGAAAACGGAAGAATTGTACTTAACAAATTACTGTAAAATCAGACTGCTGAATCAAAATAAAGCATAAGCTTTGTTCTTTGATCTTGATGAAAAAAGTCCAAAATTTTTTGCTGATTTGCCATGTTTCATTCCATCACAGATTCTTTTCCGTTTTGCACCACCTCTGTCATTTTGCAAAAATATTTAGAAAAATCAAAGCAAGTAAACGTAGAAAATTTATAACCCCGGCGATTGGGTTGTCACGGCGCGGAACTAGTGATGGGTCGGTCCGGAATGAATGGGTCTCAAAAGGAACGACGGAAGAAGAAACCGGTCAGGTTTTTCGTTCGAGTATCGTCAAAACCACTTTTGGAAAAGGGGGGGGGGGGATTAGGATTGAAATGGCCAGTCGCCACAGCGGCGACTGCATCTAGAAATTTTGATCGCCAAAATTTTTTGTTGGTCGCCAACTGGCGACCGTTAATCTCGACCATTACTGCCTGTGCAACAATCTAGTAGCGGTTTCAAGCGCATGCGCTTATCTGAAACTGTTGGAGTTATTCTTTATTCGTCAACTTCAACCACATTACAATTACACTTCAACCACAATACTATTACAATTTTAAACTTGGACATTCTTTTACGGACACCCTGTAGAATTAGCAAGGATTGCAAAGTTACTTTTAAAAAGTAAATCTATTACAGTTACTTATTACGGAAAGTAACTAATCCCAGTGGAAAGCACATTTTCCGGTCAGATGGTCAGCCTCGCATAGTAACTCCTAGTGTTTAGTTTCAAAGCATGCTTGGTCCTCATTAGTTATACAGTCAAACTTGTTTACAACAAAATGTTCGATCCCTTGAATTGCCTATAGACCTTAGTGCTATAATACCTTGCTTATAAATTTTTTTTAAAAATTCTCGGTTATAAAGCTAAAAATCTGTGTTTCAAATATCGTTTTCATTATTTAAATTTGATTTTATTCACCAAATGATGCAAAATGTTGCCAAATTTAAAATTTAATTTCTTGCGTAAAAATTATGGTATGGAGAAGAAGAAATCAAACTGCTACTAACAGCACATTGTGTTCAAATTTATTGAACAGATATAATTTTATAACTCTAATTAATAATATGAGTATTTTACATGATTTACTACACTTAATATTCAAACTTGTTTATAATAATCGTTTTTAGTCATAAATATTGCAGTCCCCTTGAATACTGCCATAACCGTGTTATACTGTAGTTGAACCATTTCATTGTCAATGATTCCATTTGGAATCGTCAAACTTTCATAGTTCGTACGGTGCTTAAAAACCTTAAAAAGTACTTATTTTTTACATTTGTTGATAAGGCCCTTAAAAAGTGCTTTAAAAATACATATATTTTTATTTTATTCTTATTTTTTATTTTTAAACGCAAGTCCTTAAAAAGTGCTTATTTTTTCCTATCAATTGTTGAATTTGCTAAATTTTCGTCACGTTTTTCGTAATTAATTTTTTTCACGTGGTTCAGTAGCTCGTTGTAGCTCTGAATTCTGATGCTCTGCTTGGTAAACTAACTAAACCAAACCACCTTCTCTGCAAGCAACTTCATGGAAAAACAACTCAACTCTACCTCTCTTCTGGGCTGTTTATTTTCAGGAATCTTGTGTTGTGCTATTTTCTTTAGATGCGCATGCGATCTATTACTAATTGAATCTTCTTGCAACGCACGTGTTGTATTTAAAGATGCCGGGTAAATGTTCGTTTAACCCGATATGGCTACAAAAATAAATGTATAAGGAATGGAATGGATTGAACCACACGAAAATAAATTCAAAGCAAAATCTTTTTGCATCATCTTTACTGCACAGGAAAATTAAGCTTCCGATTACTCTAGAACTTTTCTCATAAGGTCCTTAAAAAGTACTTATATTTTTTTTTACAAAATTGGAGTATGAACCATGACTTTTGATTTTTCCCATATTAAGTCACTCGCACTTATTTCAAATAAATTTTATTAAATTCTGCATACATTTTTCTATAAAAATATATTTCCTTTTTTTTATCGTTAGATTGCGGAATCATGTCTTTCGAAGAATTAAATAATGTTTGTTGTTAATTAAAAATCTAAAAAAACATGGTAAAAATAAAATTCAGTCTGGAATAATTTGTTTAATAAATTGGCCCTAAATTCATCATGCTTGCGTTTTTAAATGCTTAAAAATTTAGTTTTACCATTTAAATTTTCAAAAAATTGTTAGAATTTATTCAAAGGTAGCGATTCCAAAGATTTTTTTTCTTCTGCTTTCCCCCATTACATTCAACATGTATACTGAGTCTATTTCAAAATAATAGATTTTAAGAATAAAAAATAAAAAGTCAAAGATTGAAAGGGTTAATAAAGAGCATCTAAACATCATTTATTGAAATTTAGGTATAATTTAAGAATTGGGGATTTTTGTGTGTGTAAATTTGACGTTTCCTGTACAAGACAACGCTGATTTATATGGTGCTATTTTTTACCCAAATTTCTCTAAAAATACTGGAGTATATGTAGTACTACTAAAACCACAGGCTCAACAGCCCATAGTTTACTGTGCTTATTTCATCTCTTCTGATAAGTGCTCTGGGGGTGAAAAACAGGTGGTCAACCTTGCCTAGGAACTCCTAGTGTTTAGTTCC
This sequence comes from Oedothorax gibbosus, assembly GCA_019343175.1. Lineage (NCBI taxonomy): Eukaryota > Metazoa > Arthropoda > Arachnida > Araneae > Linyphiidae > Oedothorax > Oedothorax gibbosus. The sequence continues at coordinate 74,239 of JAFNEN010000946.1, read as the reverse complement.
AAAGCATGCTTGATCCTCATTAGTTCTAGTTTAAAACTACAGTAGAACCTTGATTATCCAATCTAATTAGGCCCATGGGGCAGGTTGAAAATTCCGGATAATAGAGAATTTTCATTAAACAATAAAACTTTTGGTACAGAGGAGCACTGAGAGTAAGCGGAATTCATGTCTGCCGTCCGAAATCCGTGCTGGTTTTGCAGTAGTAAACATTGAATTTCAGGGTTAAGTTATGTCTGAGATTTCTTGGCAAAAATAATTCAAATTTCAGAATCGCCAAATGATTCTGATTTTTAATCGCGAAAGTTTGCCAATTTCTGTATCGCCCGAGATTCCCCACTTTGCAATCGCCGTATATTTCTGAAACTGGTTTCTTTTTTGAACAACCGAAAATTAATTTGTTGGCGAATTTTTTTAATGTTGACTTATATTATGTTGACTTGTCGTTTAACAAAGAGTCCCGGATTAAAGAGGAACGTTTAATCGAGGTTCTACCTTATAACTTGTTGTTGTTCTTGGTTTGCAGCCTGTGGCCGAGGAGCCCTTCAAGTTTGAGATGGAGCTGGATGACCTGCCCAAGGAGCGGCTCAAGGAGCTGGTCTTTGAGGAGACGGTCAACTTCCAGCGGAGGATGCAGATGGAGCATCCACAATAAACTCGCAAGAGGTGAGGACTCAACTTGTACTTGAGGGATCCCTTAACCCTCTGAGGGATAGGGGCTGGGGAGCCCAGTCAGTTAGGCGTACGCCTTGCATGCGAAAGATCCCAGGTTCAGGTCCGGGCATCGCCAAAAATAACTGCCGACCTATAAACGGCCCGTGCAGCCCAAAAAAGTCTGACGAATAATAAACCGTGTAGAGGGAGTGCACCCTCTGAGGGAAAGGGGCGGGGAGCCCAGTCAGTTAGGCGTACGTCTTGCATGCGAAAGATCCCAGGTTCGGGTACGGGCATCGCCAAAAATAACTGCCGACCTATAAAACGCCCGTGCAGCCCAAAAATGTCCGACGAATAATACTCCATGACAGGGAGTGCACATTAAATATGCTCCAAATTCCCAAGGCTGCGTAAGATGTCGCCCTTAACGGTTGCGTTGGGTGCCTACTCAGGTGTCGGCTCGTCACTTGACTGTGGTTCTAAATTACGACGCCCGTCGCCAATAGCCCTCGTGTAGCTCTAGTGCGACGATAATTCAAAACTACCTACCTACATCTGAGGGTAAAGCAAATGGGCTGAAGTGTAAACTTCTTTTTACTTCGGGGCTTAAAATTAAAACTTTGAACAGAATATTTAATTTTTATGAATTTTTTAATTATGTGTGTTGCTGAAAAAACTAATAGTCAGGTGACAGTTATATACGTCTGTATCCCTTGGAGGGTTAAAAAAACACTTAATTTTTCTAAATTAATTCAATTTACTTTAATTTTATGTTTTAAACCCTGAAAAGGATGAATTTTTTTAATGAAGAAAAGGTTTTTTCACTGGTAATTTACCTTCTGAGGATGTATAAACCATCACTTGACTGTCAGTTTTTTAAGCACATAATTTTCTTCGAAAAAAATTTAAGTTTTATAATTTTACTAAATTTTTTTTTAATTTTGAAATATGGGGCAGTCATTGTTAAATTATGTATGGTAAAGGTTGGTTTAAAATTTATTTGGGTTTGTCATATTTAAATAATAAGTTTTTACTGCAAGATTTTTCAAATTTTTTAATTTCAAAATAAGTCTATAAACCATTACAATTTAAATTTTAAAAGATTAAATTCCAGCATTTGGGACACTGTATTTTTTAAATACAATAACCTGTGCTCAAAATATCAAAAGGTATCTTTCATATTTTTTTTGCCGTGTTAGGTTATCACTTCATGCATTTTTAATTTCTGGGTTTTATTTAACTTTGTAAATTCCTTGTTTTCCAGGTGATAAATGTTGGTGCTAGCACCATGTTCCAGTGCAGAAACTAAAAGAATTCCTTTCTTTGGATTCCCCGATTCTTTGGATAAACCAGCACCCTGCGTTTTTCAAGAGAGGCCTGGTGCCTCTTTTCGCGCAGCTTTACCTTTGTACAGTTTTCGTATCTTTCTCTTATCACTTAAAACCCCCTGCTGTGCATTCATGGACCACAACTGTGATTCGGTACATTTTTTATTTCAAAAGCTGGGTTCGTATTTCCTGTAAAATCCTTAGATTTTGTTTTTTAAGGATCTTTAAAGTGCTTGTTTTTCAGTTTATTACAGGTACATTTTCTTTTAATAGTGGGGTTTGTAAAAGACACTGTAAAATCCAAGTCTGTAAAATCCAAGTCTGTAAAATTGCTTAGAAATGTTTTTTAAGGGTTCTTAATTGTGCTTTGTTGCTAATGCTTAGTTTCCAGTTTAGATTAGGTACATTTTCTTTTAAAAGTGCAGTTCATATGGCCTGTAAGATAGTTAAGAAATTGTTCTTGTTAAAAGAGTCTTTAAAGGTGCTTATTTTCAGGTTAGATTTTTCACAGTCCTTGTTTATGGCAATTGATTTTTAAAGGCCTTAGAAGTGCTTATTTTTATAATTAAAGTTCTATAAATTCCTTTTTTATTTCAGAATTATTCTTAAAAGGCCTATTTTCGAATTAAGTTTCTTCAAATTCCTTATTTTTCCATACATATTACCACTCATATTATTCTGTTCTCACTTATAAAATGTATGCTATCTGATAATTTTTATGTAAAGTAGAACTAGGATAGATTCCTTGGAAATTTAGTCGTTTAAAGATCCTTAAATTTTCATTGAGGTTAATGTGTACGAACCCCATATAAAAGCTACAGTAAAAGTTGTGTTGTATCCAACATTGAATAAGGAAAAAGAAACTGAACCATCGAGAAATTAAAAAAAAATTAAGCAGGAGTTAGCGCCAACTCTTAGGGCACTAACTTAAGGTTTTTTTAAAATCATGCAACCGTTATATGAGTATTTTTTTTTTAATTCAAGGCATGCAACTTGGTGGTAAGCAGTTTTTTGTCATCAAAATAGTTTTTAGATGACAGACATTTGAGCTTTGTAAAAACCTTCACTTTAATTGAATTATAAATATGGTAACTGTAACTGCCTACGTAAGTTGGTCGTTGACATAACTATGATAACCGGTTTTCCAGTTGGTCTTATTTCCCTAGCTGTAAACAAGGTTTTTACTGAATGTGTTCACAATGTCGCAAAAAGCTTTCCTTTTCTTGAAGTCACTTCAATAAAGTAGCCATTTTCTATTTGGTATTTTATTGTAAGATAGAAAAAGAAGTTGATAGATTATCTCTAGTTGTATACAAGACGTATTTGTAAAATGGGTGTCATTCATTCGGTTTCGATGGGCATTATAAAGGTTTTAATCAGTCTAGTTTCAAAAATTCAAATTTCGGTTCTTTAAATCCTCTTACGTCAGTGAACTCTTTCTACTATTATTGTGGATGTTTTAAACAAGTCATCAAAAGATTTTCATGCAAAAATATGCATTTCATGCTTTTTTAAAGAGAAGTGTGTCTGAACATAATTTTATAATCAGCTTACTTTCATCGTAATTTTACTAATAAATGCTTAATCGTGTTCCACCGGTTTTATTTAACACCTTTAACCCTTATTCTCATAAAGTAGCATATATGCTACCTGGGGTTTTCCCCTACTTTCTGTTTGTTAAGTGATGTCAGCGATTATGTTGCATTGTTATTTGTTAGAAGAACAGTATAGAAGCTTCGTTCAGAGTGAAAAAATGTACAAAGTTAAAATTATTTTTGTTTTAGAGGAAGGTAAACTTGTTGGGTTGTTATGTTTGTGCATCATGCCTCGTCGTCTCTACAAGGAAAGTTCATTGAATTATTTTTCTTATTAATTTTTTTTTACTTTGAAAAATATTTTTCACATTTCTTATGTTCTGTAGTTTTAAAAAATTGCTTAAGTTGTTGGATTACCACTGTTTTTGGAAAAAATACAAGCTAAAAACTGAAGGTTGCATATATGCTACCTTTTATAAAACTCCAATTAATTACTGCACTAATTATTTTAGAAAGGTTATGACATTAAATAATCTTTATTTTAGCTGTAAAAAAACAAAAAAAAATTGAAAATTAGAAAAATTAAAAAAAAAATCGATGATCATGAGAATAAGGGTTAAAAAAAAAATTCTGTACTCGTTGTAGGATGTAGCAAGAAAAAATATCAAACATTAAAAATGTGAATTCTCGCCTCTTCCAAAATTTTTCTTTAATTATTGGATATATAATTTGCTAAAATTTCCAGATTTTTAAGCTCTTCATTCTACAAATTATTTGCAAGCTTATTGATTTGTTACAGTTTTGATTTGACGTGTCTTGTTACAGCTTGAGATAGTTTCATCACTCAAATGTGTTGATTTTTATAAAGATGTTTGTTCCCAAGAGTTGAAGTTCTTGAAATATGAATTTTATTGCAGTTGCCAGCTATAGCAACTTATGTTTATGATAAAAACTTGTGCATAATGTCACGAAATTTTGGTCCCTAAATGTTATAATATGCTTGTAGATCTTTAAAAAAAAACTAAGTACCTTTAAAGTAAAGAAATTTGTTTTTTTAAAAATTACTCTTCCTTTGATAGTTTAATATTTTATAAAATCACTTTGTTAAAAACGTAATGTTGAAAAATAATAAAACATAATTGCTTGAACATTTAGTTTCAGACTGTTACAGGATTCAACTACATTTAAAATAAATTAAAACTATATTAGTTTTTTTTTTCTAAAAACTTCATATGGGATAGCATTTGAGTGAAACTTTCTGAATGTGTTAAATAATAAAGATTCGTAACTCTAAAGATAATTTTTTTTTTCACCTGTAATATTTTCTGAAATTATGCTGTTTATATTTTAAAACTTTCAAGTTTTGATCAGGAAGATTTTAATTTTATCATTCATTGTTTTTTATATGCCTGTTAGAAGATGCTTAAATTGTTGAAGTTTTGTACAGTTTCTAACAGTGCACTGTTTTCAATTTTAAAAGTAATAGCAAAGATCACCAAATGGTGTTTGCAAGTCATACTTGCATGTATGTATAACAATGAAAAAAATATAGCATTCAGTTCTGTGATGTGAAAAAGTAGTTGTCAATTGAGTGCAGTAGCTAGCACCTAATTGAATTAAATCTTTGTTATGAAATTGATTCAATAAAACAGACTCGTTCATTAATCATAAAATTATAACAGTGAAAAATCATTAGGATCATCTTTGTCACCAAGCCTACTGGTACCATATCTAATCGTGGCTTTTCTTTGTATTTTGGTAGCCCGTTAATTGTTGTTGCGAGGTCACTTTTTCTGCGACTCTAAAAATCATTTAGTTCTACGATCACACAAAAAATGACCACATGAATAGAATTGGTAAAAGTATAAAATCATCTGCAAATGAATACAAATAGAAGTTGTTGTTCGCCCCTTCTATACTTATTCCTTAAGTACTATTCATGTATTTTAACTTTTTTTCTTAAAATTAAATGTGTTTTTTTTCAAAACTTGTAGAAAATTGTTTTTCCACACTTTTTAAATCAAGGCCAAAAGAAAAAACAAGTTAATCAACTCCCTGGGTTCTTTGATTCATTTAAAATAGCAATTTTTTAAAAAGTTTTTTCAGTGTAAGAAATTATTTTATTCTCTATGATTTTAATTTATTTCAGAATGAATTAAGTTAGCTTGAAATTTCTTATACAGTGCTTACTGTATTTGATAATTACTGTAATTCCATAATTAATAAATTTTAAATTATAACCCCGAGTTCACTATTACTTTAATATATAATCCTCTGAGAGTTTTGTCAATCTAGCTGTTATATATGTTGTTAAATCAGTATTTTTTCCAATTGCAGAATGAATTCTATTAATATTAAATTGTTTTCTTTGTATACATATTTGAGTTTAAGTTAATATTCATATGTTGTTAAAATTAAATGATTTTTTTTTATCAGTTCAATCTTTGTTCTTTGAAATGTTAATATCTTTAATTTTAAATGTAAATGATGGGTTTAGTTAATCATTTGACATGCGATAAATGTAATGCTTTAAATAATTTTTTGAAAAGTTACTAGTTTCATTCGTATACCAAATAGTCTGGCTTATTACATTGACATTCTATTTTGTGTTTTTATCATTTCATTGTCTTTATATTGGAATTAATTATTTATAATTTTGTTGCATTCATAAAATTTCATCCATTCACACATGTGTTCAAATTATATGAATTGTTGTATGTATTTTATAATGTTGATTTTCTTAAAAAAGTAATAATATTTTTCAGTACAGTTAAACTTTCCTTCCTCTCGGTTATTTAATGGTTTTGTTAAAAAATCAGTCCGAAGATATGTGTTGGATATGCATTATTTTAATTTTCACACCTCTATAATGTAACTTTCAAACGCATGCAAAATACAAATTTGTTGTATATTTATGAATGATTGTATTATTCAAATAAATTTATGATGAATTTGTCAGCTATACATGTATATAATTAGTTAGTTTTAAAGATAAGTTAGTTACTTGCATACCATTTTTCACTATTACTAGTAAATAGCCTACTCCTTATAGCTACTTTTCTTTTAATTCGAAAGAATTAAAATGAAAAGAGTATTGCATGGGTCGATGTCGTCTGTCTATCGTCCGTACCCTTCCAAAATCGTTTAATCATCGATCTTAAAATTCTTTTTTGTAGAAAGCTATGACCTAGATACAACTTTCATACTTTTTGTCGTCTGTCTATACTCACGGACATAAATCTACTATCTGTCGCGATTTCCATTGAATTAGCATTGAAATTCAATTTTGAGTCATTTAAATCACGTAGGTATTGAAATGCGGTTGATGTCAACTGTCTATTGTCCATCTGCTGTTGTTCGTATGTCTGTCTGTTCGTAATGTCTGTCCTTGTCTGTCCGCCTGTCTGTCCTTTTGTCATGTCTGTCTGTACCCCCTTCCAAAATCGTTCTAAATCATGGTTTAAAAATTTTTTTGTTAGAAACTATGACCTCAGAACCCAACTTTCATACTTTTTGTCGTCTGTTGTACGTCGACGGACATAATCTACTATCTTCGGGAATTTCCCGTTGAATTAGCATTGAAATTCAATTTGAGTATTTAAATCACTGTAGTATTGAAATGCGGTTGATTCATCTGTCTGTCTGTTCGTATGTCTTGTCTGTCTGATTTCCGTCTGTCTGTCCGTATCCCTCTTCAAATCGGTTCTATCCTCGATCTTAAAATTCTTTTTTTGTTAGAAAAGCTATGACCTCAGATACCCAACTTTCATCTTTTTGTCGTTGTCTGTACGTCTGGACGGATATAAACTACTATCTTTCGGCGTAATTTCCCATTGAATTAACATTGAATTCAGTTTTGAGTCATTTAAATCACTGTTGCCAAATCAACAATGGATGAGAAACTTTATTTATTTAAAAATATTTGAAGCAAAATAATATTTTCATGAATCAGTTTGAAAGACGTCATAAAGTGTAGCACAATTCGATTCTTTGATTATTCATTAATTATCTACCAAGAAAGCGGCAAGGCATACTTTTGCATGCAATTATGCTTAGTTTTAATTTACATTTCTTATTTTTTAATGCAGTTTGGAGTAGTTTCATTACTTTTGTTATTAATAAATATTTAATTATTCTTCGAACTACAAATAAATCACGAGCAGATGATAAATAATATTTAATTAATTTGCGAAAGAATATTAAGGAAAATAGTTGATTTTGGCTTTTAGAAGTTTAAATTATAGCTGGGTGCTGTGTTTCGATTTTTTTTTTCTAATGTGTATAAATCTAGTGTAGAAACGGCTGTTGATGATATTTACTTTTGGAACATAGTTTTTTTTCCCGATTAGAACTTCAGTAAGTATTTAAGTAACAGGAAAGTAGGCTATTTTAGTTCTTTATGAACTTCTTGTTTTCATTGAAATGTTTCTTTAAAAAGTACAGCAGAACCTCGAACTCTGTTAAGCGACTGTCCTTAAGTCAATATATATGTAAAAAAACCTATTTTGTTATCGGTTGTTCACGGAAGTGATCCAGTCTCGGAAATTTCTGGTGGTACTCACTGAAATCAGCAAACTTTCAGATCTTCAGTTCTAAAATTGGAATTCTGCACCAATTTTGAAATACTGAAATTTCAGCGTTTCTGAAATCTGGAAACTTGGGTCATTTTAAGATAACAAAACTTCGGTAACTCTAAAAATTAATAGCCAATTTCTGGTAAATTTCGAGGTTATTTTAAAATTGTGAGACTGCAAGTAGAGAGACTATAAAACTGAAAATAAGCAACTTTTCCAGAATTCCACTCGGCTATTTGAAAAATAAATGAAATTTTTTAATTTTTAAGCACTTTGTTTCTCGGGTAGTCTGTTTGAGAGAAAATTTTAATTAAAATTCATTGTTTACAAATGCTATACCAGTGTCCAGTATAGATTTCGGACGTTGGTTTATTTTTGTACCGCTGTAACCCCCTCCCCCTTCTGTACGACAAGTTTCACAATTAAATTGAAAATTTTCTATTATTGGGAAATTTGATTGCTCGACCTTCCTCCAGTCAAAAATATATCCGGGTAATCTAGGATCTACTGTATGCCTGCCTTGCCTTGAGACTCGTTACGCCTTATAGGCGTATGAGGCCGCAACTGTATAAATATATCTACTGTATAATAGTTATTTATGCAACTAGTGTGAAAAGAAGGCTTTTTTAAACGAGTTGAATAAATTACTTCACGAGCGAGTGAAATAAATTCACGAATTTAAAAAAGGCTATTTTCAACGTGTTGTCATACACTATTTTTTATAATAACGTGCTAAAAAAGTATTTATTAAATTGGCATTTATTGATTGGCTTATTAATTATTTTATTATCACGTTCAAATGATTTGAAGGTGATTATTTATTATGATTATTTTAAAATCACGTGCAAAAAGTATTTCTTAGATTGGCATTGGAAATAAGACGCCAAAAAAAGAATCGCGTTCAAATAAAGAATTTTACACCAATAAGATGCCCTTATTTACTTTGTCGCACTTGTGCGTAAAAGTAACTTTGAAACACGATTTCGTTAAAAGCATCACTTTTGCCACGATTATTGATCTGAAAAAGTTCGATTTTTTGCACGATATTATAAAAAAATATTTTTGAAATTTTTTAATTTTTTTTTCAAAACTACTAAAATATTATACTCAAGGCCGGGCTTACCCAACTAGTTCTCAATGGGCCATAAAATTTGGTATAGCTAATTTATTTTTAGATATCGCATAAAGATATGTTTTGGTTCAGTTTGTTTTTCATTTTTTCAAATTGAAATAAACTGCTTAGATTTTTATTCAATTTAGAATTATAAATTCGACATCTTTACTTAAATGTTCCTATAAAAACGACGTTTCTTTTCTTGCTTCTAGACTAACAGTTATTTCCTTTGGTGTCACAAGGTTTCTTGAAGGGGTAAATTCCAGAGGTACCTGAAAAACGAACATAAAAAATCAACGTAAAGCTATGGTCAAACAATCGTTTTACCCACAGAAATGCAGCCCGAGTCACCCAGCTAGTATGGTGGTTTTGACTTTAACCTTTAGTCCAGTAACCAGATAGTTTTTTCAGGAAAAAAAATACAGAGCTTTTTTTCTCAACGGTTTTATATGTTTTCGAGGGTGCTGAATCCGAATATTAACTTTGTGAACAAATTCGGGCATGGGAACATTAAAAAAATCGAAAAAACCCCAAATGTTACCCTTTTTTTTGGTTCTTTCCTTCTAGCAGGAAAAGTATTGATTTTTCAACAAAAAAAATCAATACAAAAGTTAAAGTAGGTACTCTAAATAAACTAAATAAAAAGTCAATTACATCATTTATGCCAGACTAATAGTTTAGTTGCTACAGCGCGCTGAAAATCAGGCAAATTCCGCCTGAATGTAGAAAGTCCACACTTGCAGCTCGAAAAATAGTACAGTCGAAATAGAGTTAGAGGTGGAATTAATAAGAACACCAACTATTCTTGTTGCAAATGGTAGGAAACATGCTTCTAGTAATGTACATACTAAAAATCGCAATCCGAAATGTCTCGCAAAATGCGTTTTTTGGCCGCCATCTTGAAAAAAAGTCATTAAAAAAATAACAAGAAAAAACATAATAAGTCGAGTTTGGTATCAAATTAGAAGGAAATTTTATGCTGACAAAGAATATACTATCGGTTTTAAATCTTTAATATTTACAAAGATGATTTTGGAAGGAAATGATGGAAAAACGGCCGTAAAATTTCCCTGCATGCGACGGAACCACCCCTTGTCATTATTGAGATGTCGAACAAAAGTTTGCTATTTTGCGACTCAAAGCCATGCTTCGCAGCTTCAATGAATAACAAACATGGAGTCCTAAATAATAAGCAATATTGAACAAACCCTCATTAAATGTACTAAAAGAATAGAGAAGGAATGACTGAAAGTCAACATGGAACCTGGATTTTAAATCATTCGAAATGCAGTGAAATTACTTATGCAATGAATTTGCTGACCAGTGTTTCCCGTTGATCTAACTCATGCAAGAATGACGAAAGATTTTGTATATCTAAACAAGGTAATGCAATAGTATATAGACCACAGTCCATTTACTGATTTTTCAAGGGCTTTGTGGAATTTTGTTAATGGAATAACATACAGTGCAGACAAGGCTAACGTGACATGATTGAAAGAGATATTAAAAATAAGCTAACATACCTTTTAGAGATGGAACTATATTGAAAACTAACCATATAGTTATGTCTATGATGGAAATATTGCAAAAAGGACTAGTTATTACTGGTGAAGTTAATGCGGGGACAAAAACTAGTTTTTTTTTAGATTGCATATCGTCGCACAAGAGCTAGTTTTAACAGCTTCCCCTCATATTAGATATTTGAAAAGCTTGAATATCCTGAACTTTATAATATTTTATGGCTTATGCATGTAATAAGTATTCTAGAATAATAACTATTGCATTATCTATAAACTATTGCATTACCTTGTTTAGATATACAAAATCTTTCGTCATTCTTGCATGAGTTAGATCAACGGGAAGCACTGGTCAGCAAATTCATTGCATAAGTAATTTCACTTTGCATTTCGAATGATTAAAATTCAGGTTCCATGTTGACTTTCAGCCATTCCTTCTCTATTCTTTTAGTACATTTCATGAGGGTTTGTTCAATATTGCTTATTATTTAGGACTCCATGTTTGTTATTCATTGAAGCTGTGAAGCATGGCTTTGAGTCGCAAAGTAGCAAACTTTGTTCGACATCTCAATAATGACAAGGGTTGTTCCGTCGCATGCAGTGAAATTTTACGGCCGTTTTCCCATTGTTTCCTTCCAAAATCATCTGTGTAAATATTAAAGATTTAAAACCAATAGTATATTCTTTGTCAGCATAAAATTTCCTTTGATACCAAACTCGACTTATTATGGTTTCTTGTTATTTTTTTTTTAAATGACGTTTGCGCGACATTTCGGGTTGCGATTTTTAGTATGTTCATTAGAAGCATGTTTCCTACCATTTGCAACAAGAATAGTTTGTGTTCAAATTAATTCCACACGTAACACTATTTCGACTGTACTATTTTTCGAGCTGCAAGTGTGGACTTTCTACATTCAGGCGGAATTTGCCTGATTTTCAGCGCGCTGTAGCAATTAAACTATTAGTTTGACATAAATGATGTAATTGACTTTTATTTAGCTTGTTTAGAGTACTTTTGCATTGACTTTTTTGTTTAGAAATCAATACTTTTCCTGCTAGAAGGGAAAAAACAAAAAAGGGTTAAATTGTGTTTTTTTTTTCGATTTTTTTTTAACGTTCCCATCCCTGAATTTGTTCACAAAGTTGATATTCGGATTCAGCACTCTCGAAACATATAAAACCGTTGAGAAAAAAGTTATGTATTTTTTTCCTGAAACTCCCTTTTTTGACTACCTGGTCACTGGACTACTTGGTTTGTCAAGCAAGCACCTCCTCTCCAGCGACGTGCCGAAATGGAGGAGGTAGTACCTTCTCGGAGCAGAATTTAGTCTTTCACCCTCATGGATATTCAAAGCCTTATGCCAACAGAAGCTACTGCACTCCCTCTTGTTTTCAGGCGATGCCCTAGAGGCATACAACAATACACAGCCTGAACAACTAAATACAGACGTTGACTTTACATAGGCTTGAGTCACTTGCTCAAACACAGCTCGCGGTAATAGTCTGCTTTGGAGCTTAGGTGTCAACCGCTTTACTTGACCGCGGTTCAAAATCATGAGGTATGCCGCCAATAGCCCTCGTGTAGCCCTAATGCGACGTCATTCAACCAAACCAAGATGTCGTGGTATAGTGGGTTATTATAAGGTGCTATGTCACTGAAGATACCTTTTTTACCTACCCTTCAGGGTTCTAACCTCGAGATTATATGAACGGGTCGGCTAGCAAAAATAATCTCGCCAATAGCGCCGTGTATACATGGGTTTGATGCATGTTAAATGTGTCGTGGTACAAAGTACCAACGCTGCAAACGATGCAGTTAAAGGGTGCGTTGCCCGTTGTGTGCCAGCTCAGGTTGTTTGTCAACCTTGTTTTTAATGCAAAATGTCTTTAACAGTTACTGCTGAAAAATCTTTGGACCCGTGTACAATGATCTTGTGTCATCATGAGTCTTCGTTAGTAGAGCTCATATCTATAGTCCGTACGATTGCAACGCAAGCTTGGCTCCCCTCACCACTCGTGTGGTTTTCCAAGGTACGAGCAGCGTCACTGTTCTAAACCTACCTTGTTTGAGGCTCTGCTGTGTGGTCCATCGCAACTGCTATCCACTCCCAAGTAGGGTGGGGAAAAAAATGAAAATTACTCCCCTCACGCCGTTTCCTGGAAAACCAATCGTGGGGGTGCGTTGTAATCTTATCGACTATAGACTCTAGTCCAAACTCACCTTGGTCCTCGAGCATCTCTTGATCTTGAAGGCACTTATGACGTGTACCAGGCACAACTTGACCTCCAGGAGGGCGAACCGCATCGCTACGCAGTTCCTAGGTCCGGCAGCGAATGGGAGGTACGCAAACTGGTCTCGCTTCGCTTTCTCCTCCGAGCAGAATCTGCAGTGGAACAATAGGGGCCGTACAGCATTTTTTTATAGTTCAAATAAAATGTGCCGGAAGTTATACGTTATGAAACTATTATTACGAATATCAAATCAGATTATAATTTTTTTGAAGAATATTAATGTAAAATAAGGAAAATGTTTCAATTTGCAATACAAATTACCATTCTAGTACCACATATCAGAACCATGAACGGTTTAGAGCAACGATCTATAATATATACCGGATCGTCCCAGTGCTAACGGATCTCGAAAAGTGCGACCAGTCTGGTTCCAGCAAAATGACGGGGCGCATGCGCAGTAGCAAAAAAGTTATGTCATTTTGCACCACTTTTAGAACTTTATCGCTAAGTGATAGGGATTGGTGAGTTCGATGGTGAGTAATCGATTATGAATCGTCAAAAGGAGCCAAAAATCTGTGTCAAAGTAGGAGAAGCCGAAAAGTTTTTTCCAGGTATCTGGCATTGGACGTAGGAAAATTTTAGCGCGCTAAAATTTTACGCTTCAAAATCCTGGACTAACAACCAGAAACCCTATTTAGGGCAGGCACATTAATTAACTAGAAGGGGGTCCGGAGGATTTTGAAATACAGCTGTAAATAAAAAGGTTACCCCCCCCCTTAGGACCAGAAATTTAAAATATGACCCCCCCCCCCAAAAAAAAAAAAAATCTGTAGAAGGCAATGATTGTAGAAGGCAATGTTTTCGATCATGAGGCTAAATGCTGTATCCTTGATCTACTGCCACAAGAGGCAGAAAAAGCATATTGGAATGCTTAGGCTATGTCCTGACTACGCCACAAAGGCAACAAATGCCACAAAGGCAACAAAAATTGGCGACTTGGCAAAGTCAACCACCATGCTATTGCATTGCTTGGCGCGCTTGGCAGTCGCCAATTTTTGTTGCTTTTGTTGCCTTTGTGGCGTTTGTTGTCGTAGTGAGGACATAGCCTTATGATGTTTTGTATGCTAGTCTCCGAAGGCAGCTCTTCAGATTGTAGTGATTAATAAAATTTCCCTAAATAAAATGTTTATAATTGGAAACATATATCATAATTGCATTATGTACTGAATGTAATTTTTTTCGTAGGTTGGGTCTACATTTGTAAAAATGTGAAAAATTTAAAGATAATATTACTTTATTATACTTAAAACACAATAGTTTTGTTTATGGTGAAATTTTATTCTTAATGATTTTTTGAACAAACATTTTAATTTTGGAAGTTTTCATTCGAAATGTTAATATGATGTAAGTAAGTGAACTTTTTAAAGATTTGCGGAGATTATTTATGTTCTCAAAAGTTGGTAATTGTCGTTGAAAATAAGCAGATTTTTTTTATAACTGGGTTGACTGTCTTGCTGTAGGTTGAAAAGAGAATCTTCAAGTGTACTATTTGTCGATTTGATAAGTTAATATGATGCAGCTCACAGAAATTACGATACATAAATTTAAAAAAGTTTTACTTTATGCATTTTTTTTTCTAATGGGGCTGCAACATTGGCGGTCAAGCCTTTGCAGACTCGGCACATCCCCCAGAACTGAGAGTCATTTCTTTGCGGCACCACATAGGCAACTCTTGCTACCAATGTTGACGCCCCGCGACTAGAATCTAACTTCTGACGCCCCGCGATCTTGGGCTTACGAGGCGGACACGTTTAACCTCTCAGCCACTGAGCCGCTTACTTTATGCATTTGTTGTATAACTAACTTGGTTAAATTTGAAAAGCGTCAATTTTACACATTTAGTGTGATATGAATTTTATATGCTTCGGGAATTGTTTTCTTCCGAAGACCTTAAAACTTAATAATAATAATTGTAAACCCCCCCACACCCAACTCCTTGGTAAATAATTGAAATATTAAAACCAGACCCCCCTTTCAAGGGTAAAATTTAATCATGACCCCCCCCCCCATAATCCTCCGCCTCCCCCTCTAACTAAATAATGCACCTGCCCTTATTTTCCACCTTTCGGAATAGGGTTACTGTACTTCTACCTCAATTCCTTCTCAATGATTTAAGTAAAATTTCAAGAGTTGCTTTACCTGTTCGGGTCGAACTTCTCCGGATCAGTCCAGTGTCGCGGGTCCCTGTGCACAGCGTACATCGGGATGCCGATAACCATTCCTTTCGGTATCTTAATTGATAGGTCAGTGGAGTCGTAGTCGGCTTCTGCTATCCTCTCGACTCTGGGGCAAAATAAATAAATAACAATAGATAAAAATCAGTTTTTGGCATTATTTTTTAGTAAATTTTTTTCACAAGATTACATTTGAAAATAATACTCCAACAAACATATGTCTCAAAATCGGGCCCAAGTTAATAAAAAAAAATTTAGGCCAAAAAATGGCATTAAAAAGTAAAATAAAAGACATAGTTCAATTGGAATAAATTGGATGTTGTTGAGGGTTAATAACCATTACATTTCCTTTTTTACATTATCAGACAATCAAGTCTGATTTCTGATACACTCATACAGACACTCATCATACAGACACTTATAGATTACCTTTCTTACCTAGCTACAGGAGGATACAACCTCAGAGTTTCGGAGATTACATTATCAAGGTATTTCATTTCTTGGATCGTTTCATAGGTCAGTTCACCCTGTAAAAGAGGAAAATGAACTTAATAATTTTGCTAAAAATGAAACTTAAAAGTTGACCGTGTATTTTTTTCACCACAAATCGTTCTTAATTTCTTTTTTGAGATCAGAGACTTGTCTTTGTAAGATGATACGCTATATACCATAATTTTATATCAGGCCATTTCCTGTCTTGACCCTTTACACCTTGCACCTTCTCTGATGCAGAACTATTTTTCTCCTTCTACTACGTCTCAACAAAGTGTTAATTAAACTAAGGCTTAAATTGAACTGAAACGCCATGTGAACGAATCGCCTGCGAATGGTGAAGTTTCGTAGATTTTGTGCGTTACCTAATTGAACTGGAACAAATCCTACGCGCGCGAATGACGTCTACCCACGATTGGTCTCAGACCATTCGAACAATCGCGTGCGAACTGTTTATTTACTTATTTGACACTCAATATCTATGAAAAATGTCATGTATCATACTTTACTACAAGAAAGAAGGAAACCAGGACCAGTAATATATTTAGCCCATTAGATTTGTCTGAAAAGCAGATAATCAGCAAATATCTATTGGATAAAGAATCGTTCCTACTCGTTTGGCGAAAAAAGAACGAGTCAAAAGATTCGTTTTTTTAACGATACATTAAAAAGAACGTGAATGGGATGAATATTTAAAGAAACAGGACCGACCCATCTTTATATTTTCAGAGATTTTCGAATTATTTCATTGACCGCAACTTCACTCAAAAAGAGGCGGACGTACAGGTTCTTACAGTTTGCACGAATAACAGGTCCTTAAGCACGAATTCGCATGGTTTGGGAAGTTAATACTGATTTTCGAAAGCGTTCGCTGGGCGGAGCTTAAAACAATCACATCGCAGAGCAAAAGTGCGCTAGTTCGAAGCGTTTCAGTTCAATTTCACCCTAAACCAAGTTATACCTTATGTTGGTCAATGACCGTGTCGATTTCTCGTCGCAGTTTGTCCTGGACTTCTTGGTTAAGGGCCAAGCAGTAAGTGACGTTGCTGAGGGTGGATGCAGTGGTGTCGTATCCCGCGAGGAAAAATATCACACACTGGGCCACCATCTCGTTCACTGTCAGGTCTGTTTCAAAGAACGACATAAAAATCTCGGATTATATTAAGGTCTTATGTTAGGATAACAGATGGCAGCACCACTTAATGTTTATACTAAAGTTTACATCGTAACTTTGGTTTGTTTTTATATACGGTTACCACAATTAAAGTTCCGCTTAAAAATGTACATATTAAGAAAAGAAACATTGATCAGAATGATGCACAATTTCTAGGGAATATTATTGAAGGAGGCGGAAAGCGTACGGCAAAAAAATATAAATAATTAGTTATTTATGCAACTAGTGTAAGTTCTAAAAAGTAAGGCCTTTTTAAACGAGTAGAATAAATCCACGAGTTTAAAAAAGCTATTTTCAACGTGTTGTCATACACTATTTTTTATAATAACGTGCAAAAAAAGTATTTATTAAATTGGCATTTATTGATTGGCTTATTAATTATTTTATTATCACGTTCAAATGATTTAAAGGTGATTATTTATATTAATGATTATTTTAAAATCAGGTGCAAAAAGTATTTCTTAGATTTTCATTGGAAATAAGACGCCAAATAAAGAATCACGTTCAAATAAAGAATTTTACATCAATCACAAAGCCGCCGAATAAAATATCACGCTCAAAAAATAGTTATTTAAGCAACTAGTGCCGAAAATAATACTTTATTAAGCGAGTGGCTTTTATTTCACGAGACCGTAGGTCGAGTGAAATAATGACAAGAGCTTAATAAAGTATTATTTGGCACGTGCTTGCTTACAATATTTTTTTATAACGTGCAAAAAAGTATACATATTAAGTGTTACTATAAATATGCATGTTAAATAAAAGTATTTTTGGCGTGAAGTTTGTGTTCTTACTTTTGTGTTATTTAATTTCCTTTAATAATTTTTGTAGTACTTGTAGTTTCAATGGAGATATTAGAAAATGCAAAAGTAATGAGCCAATAGAAATAAGTGAGTTTCATGATATCATTTAGTTTCCATGGAGATATTCATGACATCATTTAGTTTCCATGGAGATATTCATGACATCATTTTGTTTTTCTACCAATCAGATACTCTTATTTACTTTACCGCACTAGTGCCGAAAGTACTACTTTCGGCACTGTGTGTGACGTAAGCACGTAAAATGTCATTTTCGCAACGATTTATGAATGAATATGATATAAAAAAGTGAACTTTTTTGCACGTTGTTATAAAAATAATTTTACACCAATCAGATGCTCTTATTTACTCTGTCGCACTAGTGCGTAAAAGTAACTTTGAAACACGATTTCGTTAAAAGCATTACTTTTGCCACGATTATTGATTTGAAAAAGTTAGTTTTTTTGCACGATATTATAAAAAATAACTTTTTATACATACGACAGACGTAGTACGTATCATTATTTCAAAGGCAAAGGGTTTTAGTAACAAATGACTAACGAATCGTAAAGAAATATGGAAAGTGTACGTATCACGTTAAATCATTTGTACCGAAATTCAAAACCTGATATGGTGGAGTGTTTTTTGGCTTCAGAAAGTTAGCACAATTTAAAAACAGATTTTTTTTCATACGATGTGATATTGCTTTGTCGTTGTAGATGGGCTAACGTAACCAACAGTTTAAAACTTTTAAAACTGTAAAGTAATGATCATTGTTGCAGTTGGTTTAAAAAAAAACTTAATTTGCCGTTATTTCAAAATTTATTTGTTAACCATTTAAATAATGATGCTTACAACAGCGCCTTCTTTCGCAAAAAAAAAGTAATTTTTCTTAAGGCACGTACGTTTTGTGCATTCTCCAATTATATATACCCTTGAAATTCCACGTCATTTTGATCAGTGGATTTTTATAGTGTTTTGAAGTCACCACTTTAATTGAGGTCAACCAGTTTGGTTGTTTTCAAACAGGTTTTTTGGCTGTTTTGGTTTGGTATTCGCTGTCAACTTGAATTTTAAGTCCTCGTAGATTTTTATGCCTTTGCATTATATATACTTAGGTTTTAGTCGACAGAGGATTGCTTGTGTATAATAGTAGTGGATAGCAGAACCAGTGACATGAAGTACATATCTAACAGCAAAATGGCAAGTCATCTTCATAATATAGTTGACAATAAACCCTCGAAATCTTTTATAAAACTTACTTTTATAAGACTTATTTTTCATTGGACTTTGTTCTGCCGTTTCTTCAATGTAGTTGCTTACGTCTCCATTTTCTTTAGATGGTGCTGTCTTTACCAAGTCTTCATCTTCTTTTGAAGAGTCAATTAATAGTTGTAGAAAATCATTTCTAGTCTGTAAGAAAGCGCACACGACTCAGCTCCGTTGTTCACACGGCCATAATTCCTACACAATATCTTTTTGTACAATTTAAGATCTAAAACTAGGTGATAAATTACCATCCCAGTTTTTAAATTCGTATATTTTAATATTCTGGGTAAAATTTTTTTACAGACATGAAATACTCCAAAAACACAATCCATTAACCGATCACATCTTGATAAACAACAAAATGGCGTGACGTCATGTGAAGCAACTTTCCAGTTAATACGGTTTAAAATTTGTTAAGGGAGAATGAGCCCGCTGGGGAGCGGGTCTCCAAACCAATGTGCATCAGTGTTAATCGAATGTGAAAAAAATTAATTTCTAAGCCACATTTATTCTGCTGTTTTGAATTTTTTTAAAAACGTTTTTTTAAAACGATGAATGTAGCTGACTTACATGTTGAAATTGCTTCTAAGATTTTGTGTAAAATTATTTATTTAAAAAAAATATTCGAGCCAATTTCAAAAAGTGGGATTGTCGGGACCTGTAAGTCAGCTACATTTATTTCATAAAAAAAACCCGTTTCTAAAAATATTTCAATACAGCAAAAATATTCAATTCATGTGATTTACAATTTTTTGTCTTTTTCTCCATTGGATTAACATTGATGCACTTTGGTTTGGAGACCCGCGGTCCAGCGGCCTCAATTCCCCCTTAAAGATTTAAGCTGACAAACGAACGTAAATTTTGTGTGGAAGTAACGTTTTTTTAACTGCCTACACATTAACCAAGCTTAGTTTTTTTACGCACCTGTCCAGTTCTTTTCCTTTCTTCTATAATTTGGAGTGTTATTTCATTAAAAAAATGTATGTCAGCCGATCGCGAAGAAACTCCTAGAAACTGCATTAGGTCAGGAAACAAAACTAAAAGATAAAGAAAACAAAATGGTTAAGAACAGCAACTGCCCCTAACAACCGCTTACAGACAGCACCGCGTGGTAATTTTTTTTTTATATATGATGCAAGTCTTTAAATTGCCGCATTTTAAAAAACTTTAAGACCAGTAAGCATCTTTAAAATTTTAACTTAAAAGATAAGTAATACATCCCAATAAAAAGAATGTTGAAGTCATTCAGCAAATAGTTCTGTCATATAAGAATTTTTTTTATATCAGTAAGGCAATTTCTGTAAAAATTTTAATTTTTTCAAAAACTGTATAAATTAAAAATTATTTTAGGTTATATTTATTAGGTAATATTCTTACATCCGAAAATGCCGCCCTATAGCATTTACCGCCTGATGCAGCCGCCTCTCTGCATCATAGCACCACACGGCCCTGCTTACAGACAAGATTTATACACCTTGGGGGGAGGGCCGGATTTAAAAATTTGCCGCTTGTAGGCTACGATCGATTTTTCGCCAGATATAGTTTTATTAACTTTTTTTCTTTTTACATATTAGAGTCATCTATGTATCTTTACTCTAAATCGAAAGCGAGATAATAAGCGAAATAATTTTTTAAACCGTTCTACCATTTTTCTTACAAGGGTGCAATTGCCCTCGCAGCTACAACTAAATATTAGTACTATATGTACGTTTACGATTTACGTGTTAATTTAAATTATTAGTTTTCTTTCTTAAAAATATTAGTATCTATATAATAATTTTTTTAAGCCGAATGTCTCTTTAATTTTCGTAAAATTTGCCGCCCCAAAACTTTGCCGCTCTAGGCTACAGCCTACTTAGCCTATTTAGAAATCCGGCCCTGTTTGGGGGAGTCCATAAATTTCGTAATGTGTTTAGGAGGGGAAGGGTCGAGGCGAATCTCACCAAATCTCACGCGGTGGGAAGGGTAGGGTCTCGGCAAATCTCACGCGGTGGGAAGGGTAGGGTCTCGGCAAATATCACGCGGTGGGCGGGGTAGGGTCTTGGCAAATATCACGTAATTTTCCCCGCAAAAAAACAAAGTAAAAATGAGAAAAAATGGAGTTAAATTTCATTAAAATTTGTTTCTGGACTTAAATTATAGCAAAATCTTGTATGATAATATTTATCGTTGTTGTTGTTGTTGTTGTTGCCAATCCCCAAAGTCCAGCGGGGCTAGACTAAGTCCATGAAGTTAAAAACCCTGAGGAAGTCCAGGACCAAAAAAGGTCTTTCGAGTATATCATGATGGGTGAGTCCAAGGCACTCCAAGATGTGGGTTGGAGAAGCTTGCTCTGAGGAGCACTTAGTGCATGCGTCGAAAGTTCTCAAACCATCTGAGAAGGTCATAGTTCTGAGGTGTCCACTTAGAAAACGGGTAATTGCGGTTTGTCCTTGTCTGTCACAATTAAGTACCAGAGAGCCGCCAGGTTGACGGCCCTGGTACCAGTGATGCACTGGGGCAGTGGACCAAATTGTTTTTCCCCTCAACTTGGCTTGTGAAAAAGTCTCTGAGTAGGTAAGAGGCTCAAGTGGAGCCATGACTTCACTAGCTCCCGCTTTGGCCAGTTCATCTGCTATTTCATTCCCCTCAATATCAACATGCGATGGGATCCATTGGATGTGGATCTGGTGATCTATGGACAGTTGTTTAAGCTTATTGAGGATAGAAACTCCAACCCTGTCTCTAACACCGGACCAATTAGCCAAGTGCTGGACAGAACTTCTGCTATCAGTTAGAATCCAGATTTCTTTACCTGGAGTAATAGTCGCAATATAGTCAAGGCTTTCGTTTATAGCTATATATTTATCGTGGCTTTCTGAACCATACGTTCTTTTATATAGATTCGATTTGTGTTCGTTTCTTAATGGTCTCTTCATCAGTTTCTTTCTATTTCTATTTATACCAAATGAAACGTTCACGTTCAAAGTGTTTTCACGCTTCACAAAAAAAAGTAGACAAAATAAGCATAGTATGTTAAGCACTTTCCCACCATCATCATATGCTGCTGCTTGGACTATTCAAGTATGGGGTTAGACGTCGATTAGTATGTGTTTCGAAGTTTTCCGAATTTCAAAAAGAATGAAAATAAAAGTTTAAAAAAAATACACGAATTTTGAATTATCTCACTTGTGAGAAGGGGGAGCGAGCCAAATGTCAAGAAATCGCACCAGGGGAGAAGGGAGAGTCAGAAATAGCATCAAGTAATTTTAGCACGCCCACCTTCGAAAAAAAAAAAACAACACTTCGCATAAAAACAGCAATTACTTTAATTTCATCTGTTTTATTTCATTTTTATTCATTACTTCAGTGAATTTCGGGGGACTGGCAAGAAAATGTTAGATTTGTTGATTGATTTAATTAGAGAAAGTACGTGGATTATACTGCAGGTGTATGAAAAAGACTGTAAAAACTGAGTTTTGGGAAAATGAAGAAAACTCGTTTCATTAAACGCTAAGGTAAAAAAAAAAATTGACATCGGCATAATTCTAATGTAGTTCCGCTTATTGTGTCTTCCAAAATAAGATATATTATCTCTTTTTATACTAATAACTCAACAACGCCAAATTTGCAGATACGGGCTCCTTTCTTACGGCGGCTCGACGGCAGTATAACTCAATTCTTGCAACGGAATATGAAGATTTCACAGTCAAATAGTACTAAAAAAAAAGTCAAATTCTGAATTTTTTTGTTCGGGTTAATGGGAGTAGGATGGGTGTTTGGAGCAAAAATTTTAATTTTCTGTTTTTCTCTTATTTTTAATCTGCATATCTATAGCTTTAATTTAAGACCGATATTATCAATTTCTGTTTAGCGGTTTTCTTTTTATAAGCATTTTTCAGAAACTCCGTTTAAAGTTCTTATCTATACCTTACTTTTCTTTTGCGTTTCCTGAAATATAAGGTTTTTCAACAGTTAGGAATATTTTTCTCAGGAACTATGAAAGTTATCAACATGTTTTGTTTTATTATTTCTTCCTCATTAATAGTTCTTTGATTTAGACGGAGGAATTTTAAATATCTCTGCTAAAAAAATACAAAGCTTTAAATTGGTTTGTTTAAGTTTTTTAATACATATTTTAAAAAAATCACTGTAAAAGTATTTTTTTTTAATACTGTGAAATATCCTCAGTTTAAATCAAAGAGCTATAGCTCTTTGAAGGAATGAACAAACTATAAAAAAGTAAGGAACAAACTATAAAAAAATTTATAATTATATCTCATATAGTTCCTGAGAAAAATATTCATAAAGTTAGTCGAGTTAACATGTGCGAGATGGAACCATCCGACTCTCCTTAAGCGATATTTCGTCGAAAGCGATTTCGCGTTAAGAGTTTTTTTTACCATTAGCTCAAAGCTTTGTAGCCGGGGAAATGCTTTCAGTTCAACTTAAGCGAAATTTCATGTTAAGCGACTAAGCGAGTTCGCGGGTTTGACTGTACTTACGGTGCAGCAGGTATCTCCACCCTCCCCTCTTCTGAAAGACCACCTTGGCCGTGGACACGAATCTGTTCTCCGGGTCGTTGTGCGAGTCGATCTTGGTGGAGAAAGCTGCACTTGCGATCACGTCCATCGTGAAGGCTCCGTAAAGTCTGTGCAACAAGGACAGGTAAGAGGGACTGTCAGTCCCATAGAGCTAATGCATTAGTTTTGAAATCACAACTTTGGCCAAAGAATAGCTTTGCCATGTAATCCCATTTTCACCAGGTATGGGAATCATCATAACATCCATTTAAAACAAAATTGAAAAGAAAATAACAGCTGGTTATTTAATTATCGATTGATATAGTTTTAAAATAGTGTCGCCATCTCCTGTATATTTTTGGCATTTTAAAACTTCAAAAATATATAATTAAATAAGTAGATTACGTTTTCGTTTCAAATTTGTTTCATTTCGATGTTATGTTGTTATACCTGGGGAAAAAAGGGCTAACATGGCAAAGCAATACTTCTGCAGAAGTTGTATTTCCAAAACCAATGCATTAGCTCTATGGGACTGACAATCACTCTTAAGTTCCGTTTCACACACAACAGAACCGGTAATTTTTGCCGCAATTACGGTGCGGCCTGATTCAAAGTGTTGTCAATGGACAACTGGGACAACCCCGCCTACAGTGTTGTCACAATTGCGTCAAACTTTGTCTTAAACCCCACAAACAATCCACCAGGTAGCTAGTTCGTCTTAACCTTAACTAGTATAATTACGCCTTCGATGTCAAGCATTGCCTGCTTTCCACAAACAAACCATGCTTTTCTCCCTTCGAATTGACATTTGAGATTTCCCTCGCTGCGTGAATAATGTGTCGAACTTACTGTTTTATCAACAATATCAGGGCCGGATTTAAAGATTTGCCGGTTGTAGGCTACGATCGAATTTATTTGTGTTCTTCTTTTTGTTCGGCGTCAGAATGGTGTTTTTGCTACCTCCACTTCTGTTGTAAGATATCCCAGATATAGTTTTCTTGACTATTTTTTTTATATATTATAATCATATATGTACCTTTACACTCTAAATCGATAGCGAAATAATAAACGAATTTTTAAACTGTTCTACGATTTTTTTTTTCAACTTCCAAATACGGGAGGAGAGGGTGCAATTGCCCTCGCAGCTACCATGTTTGCTACTAAATATTAGTACTATATATATACGTTTACGGTTAACGCATTAATGTAAATTATTTGTATCTTACTTAAAAATATTAGTATCTTTAAATTATTACTTTTTATTATGACGAATGCTGCTTTAATTGGTCGTAAAATTTTCCGCCCCCCAAAATTCGCCGCCCCCCAAAATTCGCCGCTCTAGGCTACAGCCTACTTAGCCTATTTAGAAATCCGGCCCTGAACAATATGTTAACAGTATTGGACTATAATTTTTGACTAAATCACAGACTGAGAGTATAACACTTATATGGGAGAATCACTTATAGATCTTAGGCATTATTTTGAAATCCAAATTTCGGAGGGAAAAAAATCTCATCTGGATCTAAAATCCAAAATTTGGAAAATTATTGTTTTAAAGGTTAAGTCCTCTTCAACCAGGTAAAAAATTGCAATAACAACTAAAAGAACAGAATTAAAAAGGAAAAAATATATAATAAAATTGATACAATTTAAAAACACATAGTATCGCACTTCCAATAGTTATGACTATTTTAATAATCGATTGCTGCCTTTGTGCATCTATGAAATACAGACTAATTTTCTTTTCTCATTGCAATAAGTGATTGTATTTTCTTTCTTTATATAGATAAAACTTGTCATTTATAGATTCTTAGTTAAAAAAAACTAAAAAGAAAGCTTATTGCCACTTAATAATTTTCTTTAATATGTTACATAAAAAAACAGATAGATTATAATATTTAAATTATGTATCTAAGACCTACAAAGCCAGCAATGGCGTAATTTATTTTAGGAAAGCAATCGATTGTTAAAACTATTTTACTTTAGTGTTATTACGATTTCTATACATGCTGGAAAACGGGCATAGGTTTTAAAGTAATACTTTCACAGAAAATAAGATTTAAAGATTAATGCACTAGGTCTATGATAATGACCACCCCTCTTAAATTTTTTACCTTTTAGCATCAACCGGGTTTCCTTGTTGTGAAGCCGCGCTTAGATTTTGAAGCAGTGTCTTGGAGCATTCTTTGAAGATGCCCAGCATCTGAAAATACACCACTTTTTTAAGTTGTCTCCAAATATAATCAAGGACAAGGTCCTGATTATCATCTTGCGTTGAATCAAAAACTTGTATCACGATTAATTTTTGTTGCCAATTCTCTTTTCCTCGACAAACCGGAAAAGGGGGGGGGGGGCATCCATAAATCAAGCGATGCGGTTTTAACGATTTTTAGACCCCCTCTTCTCTCATGGTGATATTTCGTGACATTCTCGACCCCTACCCCCTACCCCGTAATCTCACGTGACATTTGTCAAAATTCGTATTTTTGAAAGTTTTGATTTGGACGTCTGATACCCGGAAAACTTCCAAACACATTAATCGACACAAACGACCCCAAACTTAGCTAGTCCAAACCCGCGGCTGCATCATCTGATGATGGTGGGAAAGTGCTTAAAAATCGCATACGATGCATATTTTGTCCACTTTTCCTTTATGGAAATACTTTGAACACGTGTCTTCTAGTCTGAATTGAAATTGTAATAAAGAAAACAGAAATAATTGAGGGCCAATCTAGAATCTATATAGAAGAACGACCCCCCCCCCCCCCAACACTTTTAAGTATGGTTCGCAAAGCCACGATATATGCTATCATGTATAAGATTTCGCCAAATTTAGGTCCAAGAAACAATTGTTACTGCAATTCCACTCCATTTTCTCGTAATTTTAAGTTGATTTTTCGCATTCAAAAATTAAGTGATATTAGAAGCGACCTCTCCTGCAGAAAGATTTATATTTCTATTATTTATATTCTTTTATATAGTATAATATAAGTATTTTTTTAAGATTAAATGTATAATATAAACTGGTTTAGAGTATGCAGATCAGAAAATAATAAGCTTGTGAAGTGTCTAGAAAAGCATGAAGCACATTACTAACTTAACTTAGATGGAAGGTGATTATGGTATTCACAAATGGGTCATTAATATGTTGACAAACAATTATCCGACTTGGCGTGTACTGGATAACCAAAACTAATATGAGGTAGTTAGGTTAGTTTGAATCATCGTCGCACTAGAGCTCCACGAGGGCTATTGGTGACTGATGTCGTAATTCAGAACGGCAGTCAAGTGACGCAATAGAAGGTATTGTTTGGTTGGTTGGTAGACATATATTTTCAGGCTTGTGTGCTTGGTCACAAATACCCGCTTATAAACCTTCGTCAAGAAGTACGGACAAGACATACACACACATACAAGACAGATGCTGCCCTCTATCGCCACCTCCACAATTTAGACATGTCCCTGAAGGGGAGGGAAATAGTCTCCAGGGAGCTGTACCCGTGGTAAACTGAGCAATGACCGACCACAGGACTTTCGGACCCAACAGATTTAACGAGCACGTACTCCGCATATACTCGACAAACATCAAACATCCATGCCTTACCGGGATTCGAACCCGAACCCAGAGGCTCCAAAGGCTAGCTCCCTAACCGTTGCGCCGCCGGGTCGGCCACTGGAAGGTAGTAAAAGGTTAATAAATGTTTTGTTTGTCTTCAGTTGAGATAGAAAGAGAGCTATACAGAGGCTGTTAGCAACGGTCCTAATAATTTTGCACTACGGTCTCGGTCTCGGGATCGGAAGGTCCTGCGATCGAGTCTCGGTACCACTGAAGACCTACCGAGTATATGCGGAGTACGTGCTCGTTAAATCTGTTGGGTCCGAAAGTCCTCTAAGTTCCCATACCAAATCAATACCTCTGGGCGTGACAAGCCAATTCTGGGGATCCTCTAGTTGGCCTCTGTCTCTAAAAATTAGATGGATCCACTTATGTGTGTATGTGTTGTCTGTTGTGTCTGTCTTACTTGACGAAGGTTTATAAGCGGGTCGCTGACCAAGCACATGTGGCTCTAACACAACTTGCCAAGTGGAGTGCCGAGTTGTGTAGTGTTAACCCAAGTTCACAAGTTACCACCAAGCAAATTGTAAATAAGAAACTGAAGAAATGTAACTTTCTAATATATGTAAATTTCTAGATCAATATAAGACGAGTGCTGCCCTTGTCTGAGGTCAGACCTCGGTACTGTTTTTCAGCGCACTAAGCGTGATCGTATAGATATATTACTACTTTTAAGTTTGTTTTGTTAGGTAAATAAAAGTTTGTTTACATAAATAGTTTTATTTACTTGGACCAGTTAGTTCACCTCTACAGTGGTGACCATCAGGACGTGTGTTTCATCGAGTTCGTCGTTTTTTTTTAAACCAAGAGTTTGGCGTCTTGCATCTAGTGCACCAGTGTGTGTTCCAGTACCCGCGTGTGTTTACGTGAACAGTCCGTTCATCGGTATGCAGAAAGGAATCATCTCGTAGTGTGCTCCTCTTCTCCGCAACTATCGGCAAGTGGGAATTGAGTTTTTTTGACACGAGACCAGACTTTTTGCAATTTCATATTCAGTGTTTAGAATTTTAAAACATGTCCTTAACGGATGATGACGATCAGAAGGTCAACGATGGTAATATTAACCCTCCAGAACTGGCTCGTGTGTCCTTTCGGGCACCGCCCTTCTGGAAAGCCAATGCTGAGTTGTGGTTTTTTCAGTTGGAATCGCAATTTTTTACAGCGCATATTACTTCGGAAGACACGAAGTTTCACTCTGTGGTAGCAGCGATTGACACTGAAATTTTGACTTACGTAAGCGATCTAGTTAAGAAACCGCCTGTAATAGATAAATACAAACAGTTAAAAGAACGTATTATCAAGCATTTTTCACAAAGTGAAACCTCTAGGCTTCGGAGCTTGTTGCAAGAGTTACAGTTGGGGGATAAAAAACCTTCGCAATTGCTTAGGGAAATGCGAGATCTCTCCTCCGATAGGTTAAGTGACGAAGTTTTAACTCAACTATGGATGCAACGCTTGCCGTTATCTTGTCAGCAGATTCTGTCGGTTAGCACCGGTAATTTGGACGCTTTGTCGGCAATTGCAGACAAGATCACAGAAGTTTCCGGCATGTCTCCAGTCGTTTCCGAAGTTCAAATTAACCCTTATAATGTAATTGAATCGTTACAAAAGCAAATTTCAACCATTCAAGGAAGCGTTAAAAGACTTTCTAGAAATAGGTTTCGTGGAAATTATTCTAACCGAGGACAACGTAGGTCAAACTCCCGACAACGATCTCCAGCCATGGTCAGTCGACATCCAATGTGTTGGTATCATTTCCGCTTCGGTGACAAAGCAATGAATTGCAATAAACCCTGTAGTTTTAGGAAAAACTTAAATGGTCAGGGAAACGACCCGGCTCATCAGTGATGGCGACTACTGATGATAGCCGACGCATGAGTCGTCTTTTCGTATACGATAAGTATTCAGGTAAACAATTTTTAGTGGATAGCGGCGCATGTGTGTCAGTTTATCCCAAAAGGTTTACGCAAGGTTTTTCTAAAAAAGATTTCTCTCTTTTCGCTGTAAATAATACACAAATAGCTACTTATGGTACAATTAGGCTAACACTCAATTTAAATCTTCGCAGAGACTTTACTTGGAACTTTATTGTCGCTGATGTTCAAAATCCTATTTTAGGAGCGGATTTTTTGGAAAGATTTGAACTTTTAGTGGACGTACACAACCGTCGTTTAATTGATAACGTAACTTCTCTCAGTATTGTGGGATCAGTTGCGTGTACACCTTTCCTTGGATTAAACACTATAGCAGAGGATATGCCTTACTCTGAATTACTTAAAACATTTCCTGACATCACTAAACCATTTATTAATAAAGTTCCGAAATATCATAAGGTCACACATTGCATTGTTACTAAAGGACCTCCTGTTTTCGCTAAAAGTAGACGTTTGTCTCCCGAAAAATTAGCTGCATTAAAAAAAGAATTTAAATCTCTCTTAGATCAAGGAATAATAAGACCTTCCGACAGTTCTTGGGCTAGTCCCATTCACATGGTTCGAAAAAGCAATGGGGATTATCGTGTTTGCGGAGATTTTCGCCGATTGAATGCGATTACGGAACCGGACCGATATCCCATTAAACATATTCATGATTTTTCTTTAGAATTAGAAGGTAAGACAATATTTTCAAAACTCGACCTTGTTAAAGCGTATCATCAGATTCCGATGGAACCTAGTGACCTTAAAAAAACAGCCGTCATCACACCAATCGGTCTTTTTGAATATGTTTACATGTGTTTTGGGTTAAGAAATGCTGCCCAAACTTTTCAAAGGTTCATTGATACAGTTTTAAGAGATCTTGACTTCTGCTATGCCTATTTGGACGACGTCCTTGTCGCCTCAAAGAACAAAGACGAGCATAAATCGCATTTAGAACAAATTTTCAAACGGTTCTCCGAATATGGGGTAGTACTTAATGTCAGCAAATGCATTTTCGCTGTTCCAACTCTCCCCTTTCTGGGCTACCAAGTAAGTTCAGAAGGCATTTCTCCAATGAAGGAAAAAGTTGAGGTTTTGATTAATTACCCTCGACCACAAAATGTCGATGAACTGAGAAGTTTTTTAGCTTTACTAAATTTTTACCACCGTTTCATCCCACAGGCTGCCGAAAAACAGGCATTACTGCATGACTTAATAAAGGGAAAGAAAAAACGGGACAAAACTCCTATTGTTTGGTCTGATGAGACTACCAAGGCATTTGAAAAGTGTAAAGAGACAATCTCTCAAACCACTCTTCTATCGCATCCTAAAGCTGATGCTGCATATTCTTTAATGGTAGATGCTTCGGACATCGCGATAGGAGCTGTTTTACAACAATTTCATTCAAATTCCGTTCAACCATTAGCCTTTTTCTCCAGAAAGTTAAACCCCGCTGAAAGAAAGTACAGCACGTATGATCGTGAGCTGTTAGCTGCATACAGTGCTGTCAAACATTTCAAACACATGCTAGAGGGTCGAGAATTTATAATTTTCAGCGATCACAAACCACTGACTTTCGCTTTTAAAAATTGCAATGACAATTGTTCCCCCCGCCAACAACGCTATTTAGAGTTTTTGGGGCAATTTACAACCAATTTTGTATACTTGGAAGGTGACAAGAATTGTGTTGCGGATGCAATGTCTCGCATCTCTGCAATACATGTACCTACAAATATCAATTACGACGGTATGGCCGATTCTCAAAGAAATGATCCAGAATTAAAGCAGATCTTAAATTCTAATACTGGTCTTGTGTTAAAATCTCTTAAATTTCCACAAACCAATGCAACGTTGCTCTGTGATGTTTCCACTGGATCTATTCGACCATATGTTCCTAAAGATTTCCAATTTCAAGTATTTTCAGCTCTCCACAGTCTCGCTCATCCAGGAGTGAAAGCCTCAACTAAACTTCTACGAGAACGCTTCGTCTGGAAGGATATGAATAAAAACATCGCAGAGTGGTGCAAAGCCTGTCTGGAATGCCAACGGAATAAAGTCCACCGACACACCAAGTCAGTAATCGGCAACTACCCTCTTCAAAGGTGTCGATTTAGCCACATCAACGTCGACGTGGTTGGTCCCCTTCCTACTTCTCGTGGTTTTTCATACTGCCTAACTGTTGTTGACAGGTTCAGTCGTTGGCCCGAAGCTTTCCCGATGGTGGACCAGACCGCTGCGACCATTGCTGAAACCCTCTTTGCTGGCTGGATATCTCGATTTGGCGTTCCTGATTGCATTTCAACGGACCAGGGTAGAGCGTTCGAGTCGGACCTCTGCCATGCCTTGATGAAATTCCTTGGAACTGAAAAGAATCGTACAACGGCCTACAACCCAGCTTCAAACGGTCAAGTAGAACGCTTTCATCGCCAGCTAAAGCAAGCCATCCGATGCCAGGCGACAGAGAGGTGGGTCGAAGTTCTTCCAAGTGTCCTTCTAGGCATTAGATCTTGCTTTAAGGAGGACCTAGGAGCGAGCTCTGCCGAGCTCGTGTACGGAACAACCCTCCGATTACCCGGTGAATTCTTCCGCTCGTCATCGTCATCAACAACTCCCACACACGCAGAGTTTGTGCATCGACTTCGTGACAACATGCAGAAACTCCAGGCTACGCCAGCGTCGAGGCATTCCAACAAAGACGTCTTCATTGCCAAAGATCTGATGCAATCGTCACACGTGTTTGTAAGGCAAGACGCAGTAAGAAAGCCATTACAACAACCTTACGAAGGACCATACAAAGTGGTAGACCGCAAGGAAAAGTTTTTCAAATTGTTAGTAAAAGGAGTACAGAAAAACGTGTCGATTGACAGGTTAAAGCCAGCTTTCTTCTTGACAGACAATTCTCCTTCAGCTGATCCTTGTGCAGAATCGCAAGCTCCACGAAGTTATACAACTCGGTATGGACGAAAAGTTCGCTTTCGACTTTCTTAGTCCTTGCCTTTTTCACTTGCGGGGGAGCCCTGTGGCTCTAACACAACTTGCCAAGTGGAGTGCCGAGTTGTGTAGTGTTAACCCAAGTTCACAAGTTACCACCAAGCAAATTGTAAATAAGAAACTGAAGAAATGTAACTTTCTAATATATGTAAATTTCTAGATCAATATAAGACGAGTGCTGCCCTTGTCTGAGGTCAGACCTCGGTACTGTTTTTCAGCGCACTAAGCGTGATCGTATAGATATATTACTACTTTTAAGTTTGTTTTGTTAGGTAAATAAAAGTTTGTTTACATAAATAGTTTTATTTACTTGGACCAGTTAGTTCACCTCTACACACACAAACCTGAATATATATGTTTACCAACCAACCAACTACGGTCAAGTGGCTGCAAAAGGGTTACTTACTTTCTTTAGTTTTCCACTGGTGAATGTGGGAGTGACGAAGTCCCGTACGCGTTTCCATTGTTCACCTTGCAATGTTATCAGCATATTGTCCAGGACTTCATCGTTGGCACTGAATTCCTTAAAGACAAGAAGTTCTGAAATAATTTAAGCAGTCTACTTCAATTTATTTAAATATGGGCTTACATTTTCGTAATACGGACAGACATGTGGAAACATATCGTGTGAAAGACAGATATCTGATGACCTTTTAAAAAAGGAATTTTGATAGCTTGAATAGAAGTTGATCGAAAATTCTGCTTTCGAAGTTTTGTTGTGGATGTCTGCAAAATGTTTAATATTTTTTTACAAATTAAGAATGTTATGATAAAACGTTCAAATAACATGCATGATTTATTACATTATATAGATTTTTTTTAGATTTTCTCTCAATATTAAAAAAAAGTAAGCTCTTTTAAAACGTACGGAGCCATAACAGCATGAAATATTCATCTTAGAACTCCATTGTTTTTCTGGAATGTGTGTCTCCCTTATACCTCGATGTCTTTTTTTCAAATTTCCAATTAGTTTTTTTTAATTAAAAATAAAATTTAGTCTCTCTCTATGTTAAAGTATAGGCTAGGGTCGCAGCCCCTAGTATTTTATATAATTTTCAAATTAAAATCCTTGAGTAGTCAACACATACAATTCAAAAATTGTCTTTAATAATACAGCAACTGTATTGTATCTTAAATTTAATGAATGACTTGATCCTTGAGTAGACTTTTAGGACAGTTTAAAGCAGACAAATTATTAAAAGAAACTATATTGAAAACGTGTTCTAAAATCTCTTATGGTGAAACCAATTTCAAATTTTCAATTTTCTCCCTGTATGTACAGTAGAACTCCAATTATCTGAATAACTGGGACCGGTTCTCATTCGGATAATCGGATTTTTTTATTATAAAAGTGTATATTTAAATGAATTACTGAATGTATGTTGTAAATCAAGGAAATAAACTGTTTTTAAAATAGGAGAGCTTTTAATCTAAAAAGTCAACACTTTTACTCGTTAATGATGAATGAAACAAATTGTAAATTATCACCCTTGTCCAATCGGATAGTAGGAGTTTGGATAGTTGG
Source organism: Oedothorax gibbosus (assembly GCA_019343175.1). Classification (NCBI taxonomy): domain Eukaryota; kingdom Metazoa; phylum Arthropoda; class Arachnida; order Araneae; family Linyphiidae; genus Oedothorax; species Oedothorax gibbosus. The sequence goes on along the minus strand of JAFNEN010000946.1, from coordinate 40,769 downwards.
AGTTTTACTTTACTATTCATCTGTGAGCTTTTCTGCATATACTTACTCTTCGCCTTGAGAACGACACAAAGTCTTTCACCATAATCTTCCTCAGAATTTTCGGGTCTCCAATTGTGAGGCACGGTCTATTCCTTTCGAAATGACTAGAAAGAAGAAAGGTATATTTTGGTTGAGTATTACATACTTCCAATTACGAACCAATACGTGCATAGTTGTGTTTTTATACTGCAAGTCTCGCCCCGTGTTGTAGCTCAACTCACTACCCAGCAGCAAGCGAGTTAAAATAATTTAATTTGATTAGTTAATGGCGGAAAATTTCAAATGAAATCAGCATATAACTAAAGTTCGAAATTCGGAATACTATTAACGAAAAAACAGCGACGAGAATTCCAGTGACAAATAAATATCATTATTGCAGTTTTTTTTATTGTAATTAATGATAAATATTTTATTTTGTAACATTTAAAAATAAAGAAATAAAGTTTTAAATAGAAGTAAAACGTTACTATGCTTACCCGTAGACAGGACCAAGTTCCGAATATCTTTTCAGCTCTAGGTAAGGTGGTGGCTATAAATAATTTTTTTTAAGTAATTTGACACGGGACAAATTCTTCTATTAAAAGCGTAATGAGCGTTGGCAAATGATTGTCCTTATTTATATAAAGATTTACTCTAATTCGGATATATTTAAAATGAACTGCTAATTAACCATTCTGTTTTACTACTTTCTATTTAAAATTGAAAAATTTAGCACTGCAATGGTTTACTACGGCCGACTCAGTTAATAAGGCAGAGAAGCTCTCTGTGACGTCCCACTATTCATCAGGCTTGGGTTGTCAGCTGTTCCGAAAGAAAGGAACGAAACCTGTTCGGAACCCGAAAAATATAGTCGGTCGTGTGCGAATAGGTTTCGTACTTGTTATTCGGAAACACCGACAGACCGAAAAGACGGATATCGTGACGTCATGAAGAGCTTCCGTGGCTTTACCATTGCATAAAACATAAAACTTTAATAACCTTAGTTATGAATGTAAAATAAGTCGACAGGGAAACTTCGGAGTAATTAAAGATCTTTTATTTAGTAACTAGTCATCGGGAGACAGTTGATTTGCCGTCTGCAGAGTCGACGAGAGAGTGTGATTGAATGCCAACAAAAATGGCGAAAAATATAGAGCTCTGCATCACTGACCAATCAGAGTTATGAGAAAGTTTGAAAGTTCAACTTTAAAAATGACTAAACAGTTTCTGTGGGAACGATTGATCTAGGCGACTGTTTGTCGCCGACAGGGTGTGGTTGGGATGTTAAAGTACTAAGTGATATTAAGGATATATGAAAAAGATAATTTAAGTTATTAAGTTTAATTGGGGTACAAAATATAAGATTTTGAGGGGTTAAGTTATAATATGTCATGAATATAAGTAAAATCCAGAGTGTTTTTACATTTGGTGGTGCTGTAATTTATTATTATCATTAAGTATTACCTAAATCAGTGTTTTAATCAGTCTTAAATTTTGACAACTGGCGTTAGTTCTTTCTCTTTCGGAATAAAGAGACGTCCCTCTCGTTGTCTACCCGTTCATTCGTATTTACAATATAGATTTTGATTACAATATCGATTTTACAATACAGATTATCCCACAGAAAACTGATTAAACATGCATCATGCATAGAATAACTATACCCGTATTCTGTCGCGTAGTCGTGTCTTCTGATTTTGCAATGCATTCTTCGATACCTCTCTCCTTTCACCTCTATATAGTTTCAAATTTCAGGACGTTTTCCGTAGGAGGCGCTCTGGCCACTTCTACAAATCTGGGTAGTGGTACCTGTAATAATTACTCTACTCACTAGAGCTAGACTAGTGGGTCGCGACCCACCAGTTGAGAAAAGCTGAACTAAATATATCCTGAGGGCCCCCCGGCGGCCGAGAGGTGTGAGCGACGAGCCTCTCACCGAGAAGGTTCTTGGTTCTATTCTTGTCCTAGCCATACTATAGACGTATTCGTCCTGGTGGAAAAAATCCTCTAAAAATCACCGGGGTGCCCGAGTACACTGCGATATACGTGCTCGTTAAATCTGTGGAGTCGAAAGTCCCGATGGCGTTAGCGTACGATGTCGCTCGAAGTTCCGTTGGGTGCCCGCTCAGGTGTCGACCTCGTCGCTTGACCAGGGTTCTAAATTACGAGGCGTAATTTGGTTGTGTTAAAGCTCGTAAAGGAGGCTAGAAATAGGTAGAAGGAAAAGATTACTTTACATCCTGAGTTTTTATCTTTAAAATGCTAAGTTATTCCCTTTTACGCTTTTTTTGATGAGAGGTAAGTAAAAGTATATTGGCAAAAAAAATAATACTGACCGTTGAAAACACCTCGAGAATGGACCCAAAGAAAGGAACTGGCTTCACGAAGGGGATTCCTAACTTTTCCCAGTAATCGTGATTTCTTTTACAATACCTGTAAAAACATGGAATTGTTTCACACCGTAAAACAAGTTGTAGAAGTGGAGAAAAAAGGAGGGGGGCCAGGGGGGGGGGCCTCCCTCCCAATTTGGTGGCAAATGACCCCCCCCCCCTTGGGGCCCGGGTGGCCGAGTGGTTAAGATAGCTGCCTCCGCTAACAGTCTGCGCACTGTACCGGGTGCGGGTTCGATTCCCGCCTTTGCCCTGGGTGTAATTTCTCTCTCTGTGACAGTAAAAATTCTTTCTGTGTCTGTCTTACTTGACGAAGGTTTATAAGCGGGTCTCTGATCAAGCACACAAGCCGGAATATATATGTATCAACCCTACCCCCCCCCCCCCACCCTTACGGTACCCGATTGATAATGTAGTGGGAATGGTGTAATCCGGTCTCGAGAGAGGGCGCCACGACACGGAACCGCCACATGAAAATGCCACAAACTACGTCACTGTGGTGTGCTGTCTAGAAAAAAAATGCTGTCTAGAGAGGTTGTGCTGCGGCGCCCTCTTTGATTTTGTACTGCGTAGCTAAACTTAATGTTTATTAATAAAAATAGTTCATTTAATAGTTAATTGCCGACCCGGCGGCGCAACGGTTAGGGAGCTAGCCTTTGGAGCCTCTGGGTTCGGGTTCGAATCCCGATAAGGAATGGATGTTCGTGTTTGTCGAGTATATGCGGAGTACGTGCTCGTTAAATCTGTTGGGTCCGAAAGTCCTCCAAGTTCCCATACCAAATCAATACCTCTGGGGGTGACAAGCCAATTCTGGGGATCCTCTAGTTGACCTCTGTCTCAAAAAATTAGATGGATCCACTTATGTGTGTGTGTTGTCTGTTGTGTCTGTCTTACTTGACGAAGGTTTATAAGCGGGTCTCTGACCAAGCACACAAACCTGAATATATATGTCTACCAACCAACCAACCAACCAATAGTTAATTTATAAACTTGTATGATATTCTCATTATCATATTTCGCCTACTAGCCTATTGATTTGGACAATTGTTGCAAGCACTCAATTACTCTAACCTATAAGAAAACATACTGAATAAGACTAATTATTTCAGAGCAAAAACGGTCCAATAATTCATTGTTGTCCAATTCATTTCGTACTGCAGTTTATCCTCCCACGACAGACTTCTAGTATTGCGTAAAACTATGTTGCGTTAAATCTTGAATGGATGAAACCTAAGCTGAATTATTACAACTTTTAGTCAAATAATAATAATTCCTTTTTAAGGTATGAAAAGCATGTGTTTGTTTTACCTGGTATAACCTCGCAGCCATCCTACTTTGAAAATCACAACTGACTGAATTTCATGGAAAGTACATGGACAGTCAAAAGTGGTCACAAACCAGGGAAATTTCAGTATTTTTTAAATTTCTTGAGACTGTATAACAATGAAACATCATTAGTTTCTTGGAAACATGCATTTACATCATTGATGGTCCTAGTTTATAACAACGAAACTTTATAACAATGAAACAACATAAATGTTTTTGACATCTGCATTTACATCACTGTCCTTGGTCCTGGTATATAACAATGAAACATCATCATTAGTTTCTTGGAGACATGCATTTACATCATTGATGATCCAAGTTGAAAACAATGAAACTTTAAACAATGAAACAACATACATTTCTTGGAATCTGCCTTTACATCATTGCCCTTGGTCCTGGTCTCCTTAACTGAAACGAGCACAGAAGTGTTTGGCTCTCGGATTGACTGTCGAAAAACTGACTGGGTGTGGGTATAGTTCATTTTGGGTCAACCCACATTTGAGGAATATACACGGAAAACGAGAACACATAAATCGTAATAAGTCCCTCGAAAAAAGCCAGTGAATTGAAGAGATTTGCTAATAGATTGAATTGAATCATTATAGCACTTGCCCATGCACTATAAATAAACTTAAACATCAAAGAAAAATGTTATTAGATTTATCATTAAACTAGCAAATTTATACCCGTTCTTCGCACGGAATAAAAAAATATCAAATAGATTCCAAATATGTGTACCATATAACCTATTATAGGATCATAAACTTATTATTGTTTCCGCTCGTTATAAATTATAAAATCCCGTTTCATTGCCTTAAAATTCCAAAATGAAAAATACGCTGTAAAATGCACTCATAAATGCCATCACAATTCCCTCATAAATACAAAAAAACCTTTTTGCTCATTTGGCGCGTTTTGGGAAATAATTTGGCGAGAAAATAGATATAGCTACCCACACCCATTATACAGCTCAAACACAATGACCTTCGAACAACCGACCAGCTTATAAATTATTCATAAAAGAAATTGCCTATTTGGCGAATTTTCGTTAATAATTTGGTGAGTTTGGCAACGTATTTGGCGAAAAAATAAAGACATAACACACTAATAGCTCTAGTGCGATGGCCTTTATTAACCATCATAGTTCAGTAATAGCTTAACTATACATTTACTGCTTAAATATGCATACATGCAGTCAACAGAAAAATCCAATGAAAAAATCATCAAATAAACCCACAATAAAATCCGGGAATGAAGACTGGCAGAATTACGTCACTTGAAACGTGTCAATTATTTTTCAAATAATAAATTTAGTTTCTGAAAGTAATGGAAAAAGAATAAAATAAACATTTTGAATTTTAAATGTTTTCGTTAAAAGTTTTATTTAATTTTTTCAGCCGATGGCATCAGGAAAGAGAAAAAATGATCAGATTTGAGCGAAAGTGGTGTATTTTTTTCAGAAAATTCGAGTTTTCTCTAAAAATGGAACAAATATGAAAAAACTAAGCCTCAGGTGCACACGTTAGTATTAAAGGGAATCTATCTTTAAAATTTCGAATTCCTGTGGGCAGTATAAGTAGGTCTTTTACGATCCGATAACAGACACACACACAGACAGACAGACTCTTTCTTTTATTATTATAGATATAAAGATTAATTTTTTAATTTGGTTGACAGAAGCACATGAAAGTATAATTAATTTAAAGTATTTTCTAACTTTAATCTACACTTATTTATTATCATTTGGTAGTATTTGTTTCAAAATACTTCGAAATCTTAAGGAAAAAGTTTCCACTGAACTAAATTTAAAATGTTACGAACTACAAAACTTAAAATTTTGAGTAGAAAATACTCACCAATAAAAGAAAAGAACTGTTGCTACGATGATCAGGGAGTTTGTCACCAAGTTTAAAGAAAAATATTCTATTTCAAACATTGTTTTTTTTATCCGCATACAACTTTAAGAAAACTCTATGCAACGAGAATAGCCGTCAATCGACGAATAAAAAGCGATAATTTGTATAAACGACAGTAATCTAAAATTATCTGTAGTAAAGTTTGATAAGGTTAAGTTTTATCTATATTATAACTTAACCTTATCAAGACATTATCGTTAGACATTTTATTATGTTTTGGCATTTTTGCAAAAATTTCAATCATCCTTAAGTTTTTCCAGGAACACACATTATTTCTAAAAACGGATAAACGTAATAGTTTTATTCAAGTTGTGTACTCAGTTGTAAAGTTATGAAAAATATCTCTTTTTTAGAAACAAATTTCCTGCATTATAACAAAAAATCGGCCTCTCGATATATTGCGTCAGAAAATTCAATGTATAGGTGAAATTTTGTTACAAATGGCGCATTCAACCAAAGACGATTTGTAATTCATATTATTTATCAACTAATAAATCTTATATTTCAAATTGAAAACTTATGCAGTATAAAATTAGCGAAAGAAATCATAATTGCATTTATAACCCCGTCATGACATATAATAAATATAATGAGGATATTATTTAAATGTCTTATTTAAAAAGTGGTGTAACCACATCTTTTCAAAAACATTTACAAAACTTCACTCTTGGCTTGTTTTACATCAGGTATGCTTATGGAAAGAGTATCACTTTGTCCGTCCCCTATCATTCCTAATAAGTTAATAAATAGGCATCACCAAGGATTTAGATGGGTATGTCAACTCCTACCTTTTCCAATCAAGCTTTCTTTTAGCCTTAATTTCAGTGGAAACTTTAATAAACTACTCCTCACAGTCTTGATACAATTCTAAGAATGGTCCACATAGACGCTGTTTAACAGTTGTCTTATAATATCTTCAGGGTATCTTTCATGTGTTCGTGGGTATAGTTTCGTTAAGTTCAATTTCCAAATGGTATATGATAATAGACAACTGAATTGACAGCGCCTGCTGTTGTGAAGTCACAGCTACGCAGACATTGTTTTAAACCCTGCAAACAAACCACCTGGTGGCCAATTAATCTAAACTAGAACGGATGGTGTCAAAGCCCACAAACAAACCAAAAACTTTCCCTCAAACAAACCACGCTCTGCCTCGTTTAAATCTCCCATTGACGCCACTTGGACTACGCCAAAGACAAAACTACCTAGCTTGCCTATGCCTAATCTGCCTAGCTGCCTGTCTAACCGTCAGTATTATAATAACAGGTGATACAAGAGACATTTGAGAAATTAATGCAAAAGAATCACTGGAACTTTTTGACCGTTGTTGCGACAATCATAAACTCCAAATAGCCGAAAATAAATCAAAAGCCTTTTTTTTTCTATAAAGCTAAACCTATAGTCCGAAAACCAAAAATCCACTTTAATGGGAAAAAAATCAAAATAGTTGAAGAAGTTATAAGTACTTAGGTGTATTTTTTTTATTACAGTCTATTTTATACAGTCCATTTTGATCATTTCTAAAAAAATTAAAGATTTTGCTTATCATGCTGCCATCTATGATATAAAATGTGAAGCTTTTGCACTGCACTTTAGAAGTATAGATATAATGCATATAGTTATGAATTGGTGATATAAAATGGACTGTAATAAAAAAAAGTAAATTAGGTGCCATGGATTTGTAACCTGGGTCTAAAACTACAACATTTGAAGTGTATTTACAACAGTGTCTACAAGTTATTAACTCTTCGCTTCTGGAGTAATTGACCATCGAGTTTGACCTTTTTGGGAAATGATCTAAATAGACTGTAATAAAAAAGTAAGTTAATTGCCATGGATTTGTAACCTAGGTCTAAAACTAACGTTTGAAACTAACATTTGAAGTATATTTACAACTGTGTCTCCAAGTTATTGACTCTTCGCTTCTGCAGTACTTGACCTTTGCATGTGACCTTTTTTTGGAAATGATCAACTCTGAGACCCTGTAACTAAAAAAGTAAAAGGTCATCCATGATGGTGTTTTATATTTTTCTAAGAACTACCCTAGTGTGTGCAATTAATTCAATAATTATTTTTGTGGGTCACTTATGGTTTAAGCAGATAATTAGGCAGAAATATGACAAAAATCGACAAATATGACCTTTTTCAAAGGACTCTGACCTTCAAAGCCATGAGTGACCCACCAAACTAATTATGCTGACATATACCTAGTATCAAGTAGTATCCATATTTCAAAAAAAAGTTCATGGAACACTCATGGCTTAAGAAGTAGAAGGATGATATAATGTACACCATTGATCCATTACCTCAAACTTTGACTTTCTCTCAAGGTTAAACAAGACGGATTGCTCCAAATAGCCGTGAGTACACCAAATCCAACGTTAGAGTGGCAAATGAGAATTTGCCACGGACGGGACGACAACATCAAAGCATTATTAAGTTAAGCAACATTATGTTCTTAATAATATGATAGATTCTACTTACATGACTAGTACTATAAAATTTAATGTGCCTTCTAGAGTTACACGTAATCGTTGTTTGTTTTATTTGAATTCTAATCGGAATCACTGCATTTTAAATTTTTGTCTATATAAATTTTATAAAATTTATAACAGTGTGTCTGAGGAACTGGATATATTTTGTATGCCTTTTAATGTTTTTAAATCTAATTGTCGGAAGCTATTCTCTTTGTAATGTTTTTCTTTTTTGTGTGTTTTTGTAGTTTTCATTGTCTTTTATGATGTGCATTATAATTGGATTTTTCTGTTATGTGCATCTGAAACAAGTAAGTGAGTGAGTGAGTGAGTGAGTGAGTGAGTGAGTAAGTAAGTAAGTAAGTAAGTGAGTAAGTGAGTAAGTAAGTGAGTAAGTAAGTAAGTAAGTAAGTAAGTAAGTAAGTAAGTAAGTAAGTAAGTAAGTAAGTAAGTAAGTAAGTAATAAGTAAGTAAGTTTGAGGAGAGGGGGTGAAAATCGCTGAAGGGTTTTTTGTCTGGAGCGTTGTGTGTCAGGCGAAAGAAGAATCCAAGGCGTCTCTAACCACATGCATGTGTATGTTTCCAATTTCTTACCTTATCAGTAAAAGACTTTTACCCAATAGTAGAATATTGGATGCACAAGACGAATAGTAATATTGACTGTGAACTTTGAAAATCATTTGTCCTACGCTAAACAAAAATAGCACACATAGGAATCGTGTGAAAACTTAGATATCAATAATAAATTGGATGGTATCCGAAAAATAAAATTGGAATTACACAGGAAATACAAAGGCGTTTTGCACCAATCTTGATCGATAATAAAATGTAGCTTACGTATAATAACACTGCTCGTCCATATCCAAAAGTACACCGTCACACAGTATTCGGATACGCTACATTGCAGCAAACTAAAGATAATTTTAAATTAAGTTAGAAAATTCGTGAAAAAAGTTTGTAACATTTATTTTATTTTTTAAAAAACCCTTAAACTCAATCACTAAAATTATTACTTTCAATTACCTAATCTGCCGTGCGGGCAGGTAAACTGCTGTATATAGACTAACGATTTGGACTATGTTGTATATGCACTCAATAAATCTAATCCATAACAAAGTATACTGAAAAACTGTTTATTTCAGAGGAAAAACGGTCCAATTCATCTTCGTATTTACTATAGTTTATCCGCTCACGATTGTAGTGGGAAATATAAGGTAATTAAAGTAGTGCGATTAGGTCGAAATAGAGAATGTGCTTTTTTTTAGCCAATTCTGGGGATCCTCTAGTTGGCCTCTGTCTCTAAAAATTAGATGGATTCACTTATGTGTGTTGTGTCTGTCTTACTTGACGAAGGTTTATAAGCGGGTCTCTGACCAAGCACACAAACCTGAATATATATGTCTACCAACCAAGTGTGTTTTCTATACGTTTTGGAGGGTATACTTAATTCCAAAAAAAAAGTGGATTTTGAACACTTGTGCGTCTGTCAGGTCTGAAACACTCAACACCTGTTGGATGTCATTATAAGGTTTTCGTAAAAATCGCGCATGCGCAAACTGTTGCTACCATACAACTTTTTTGGTTTTAAAGTAATTAAAAGTCATGCATTTTTCACATCCCCAGTTTTTAATTAATCATCTTTTGAGAATGCTTGAAAATAACTTGTTAACTATCATAACTAACCACATATAAAATTATAAGACAACTAAAGGTTGTGCTGTTTTTCAATAAAGACAACGTAATAAGGTAACAAATGAAATGGCATAGCCAAAAGGCTGACAAAAGAAATAAATCTAAATCAGTGTTGTTGTTATTGTTTTTTAAATATTTTTTAATGTGTCCATTCAACTAACTAGCTTCTCTCAGTGACCCTCTTTTCTCTATGCTCAGTGAATACTATGAAAAACCAGATAAGGTTAGGGGTCCCTGTACCCTGGGGCCTATGACTACAAACAGGTGAAAATGGATGGACGATTTTTGAACTGACGGTCTAGAAAAGATATGGTTGATGGTTGAGGTAATATAGAGATAGAGACAATAGTTCTTGGGCTAATTATCACGAATTTTGTTTGAATTTTTTTAAACAGTTTGATAACTCAGATTAATAATATTTAATTTAGTGCTCGTATAATACTATTAAAAATTCAGAGACCCTCACTCTGTAAAATTTATAATCAGTTACACTTAAAAATAGTGCAGAATAAACTTGAACTTGTGAATAACATCTACTGCAACTATTACAACTAATTATAGTATTTTATATAGTATAGTATAATGTTGTATATGATTTTCAAGGTTAATCTTTGATAAGACTAATAGTTGAGTAAAATAACTAATATTCAAAAGTAGGACTAATTGTCATATGTCTTTAAATCTAATTTCCATAATGAATATACATTTAATGTTATGATAGTGTATGACACCGTATTGGATCAGAGGCCCGAAAATCCAACACAATGGAAATCTCATATCCTCACAAAATTGTGAAAAGTAACATTAAAAACTTTATAAACCAATACAAAAAAAATATATCACAAGGCAACACCAAGTCTATAAGGATAACCCTAATTAATAGGTTATTTAAAAATGTCTTCGCTCAACGGATACAGAAGTTACTTTCAGCATCGGGCATCGGGGCCAAAAAAAAATTAAAATGTCCATATTCTTATGCACCCATGAACTATTTTTCTAAAATGCACACAATTTTTAAAGATAATGTGTCGAATTAATTAGAATGCCATAAAATACATCAAAGAACAATACTAGTGCAGTGGGAAGGGGCATGTTGAAAATATTCCGATGTCGATTGGTTATTCAGACGAAAATTTCGCTCTCTTTCTTCTTATTTTTTTCTTAATTATCATTTTTGAATTAAAAGTAATTTTTATTAAAATTGAGTTTAAAAAAAACCTTGAAGTTAAAGGTTATTCCAAAACAAAAGAAAAATGATTCTAAGGGGCCACTTGGAAGCTGCAAGGCCCGTTTGCTTTGCCTAATTGGTAATCCGGCCTTGTGTGTTTCCTATTATATTGCTAAACTTATCAAAAAAATTACTTTTCCCCAATATTGAATACAAGAAAAGTAGTATTGGCGACAAAACGAAATATATTTTTCTTACGCTAAATAAAAAATTAGCACTCATAAAAAAACATAAAAGTAATTGTTTGAAAACTTTAATATCGATAACAAATTGGTTGGTACCCGAAAAACAAAAATGTAATTACACAGGAGAATAACAAGTAAGGTTTGCACTAATATTAATAAATAATGCAATAATGTAATACAGACAAATAAAAATTATATACAGTTTTTTTTATTAAAAACAATAACCCGTATAATCGAGTTTTGTTTTAGTTTGCGCGTTTTGTTTATAAGAAAGGTATTACGTATAATAGCTTTGTCCAAGAAGCACTAAACCTATGTCCTGTTTGGTATATAAATACTACTATGAAATTCCCCTATTGACCAAATCACAGTTTATCTTCTCGAAATTCCAGCCGCCGAATGCGTTTCTTCAGAAGTCCTTTCATAAAACCCAGCCGAACTCATTGACAAAATGCAAAAATCTAGACCTGTAAGAAGATCCCTGCCCCAAAAACCAGATGTTACACTCCACAGCCAAATTAAGCCCCGGGAGAAGTTCCCCCCTTTCTTAGAATCAGGGGCCAGCCACACCACGCTAATTGACCCCTGCAGAGCGACAGATAACAGTGTCATTAGGTCATAGGGTTGCTGTAAATGTACATTTCATTTCTGTGTAACTTTTCGTTGAAAATTTCTAAAAAATATAAATATTTACATTAAAATTTTTATAACAATTTAAATCGATGTGGAAAAGTATATTCTGTTTACGAGTGAAAGAATTTTTGCTCTATCTTTATTCGTTAGAGAGTTGTGTTACGTTAAAGTTAGAACTTAACGCGCACTCAATTTTTTACAAACTTCAAAAAATTATTAAAAATACTAAATATGTGATTTTCACAAAACAAATTACTGTTATGAAATCTACTCCTTTCGTTCTTTACAATGATACAAAAAACTAGTAACCTTTTATTAAAATTGTGGCGGTAATTGACTCGCGAATATTCTCCATAGGAATAACATTACGATTTTCAAGATGTGAAATTCTGAATGGAGTACTCTTAACTATAAAAATTTTATTGACTTAAAATATTCTTATGCCAAAAATATTAGACCTGTATTTTTTCTTTTTTTTTTCAAATACCCCATAAAGAGGGAGAAAAATGAATTTTAAAATTAGGACGAAAAATTACGCCCGAAAACGCTTTGTGGCTGTCACGTGGTATCTATGACGTCACTAGAAACTATAAACAAACTTTGAATCACCATTTTGAAATCTACTTTAAGCAAATTTGAACTATCCGCTTCTGTAAAATCTCCTTCCATTATTTATATAATTCTTATTTTAAGAGTAAATTAGATTAAATCCAGTTTAATTAGAAAACAACTTCACGCCCGCGCCGGTTTGTTTATATATACTAGTGACGTCGTCCAAAACGACGTGTTTGTGATCACGTGACGTACCGATGAAAAATAAGCCATTTTAAAATGTTTTTTATGAATTACTATTTAAAGATTTATTTTGCAAAAAATATATACGTTTTTTATTTTTGGGTTCAAACTATAATTTATTAAATATTGGAAGGTATTTTAGCGATACAGTCAAGTACTCTATTGGAGTTCTACTGTACTATAGAGATAGTAAAACCGTTCGCTATCGCATACTATTGAAAGGAGACACATAAATAACTCTGAGGGGATTTTGAGCGTCATCCACGTTGAGATTTATCGGGGAGTTGCGTAGAATAAAACAGTACTAAAATTGCGCAGTACAAAAATTAATTTTTTTAGAAGCTTTTATATCGAAGACTATGGCTAGTAGGGTCATTCTCTGTAAATAGTACAAATTGCACTTTTAAAAATCGAAAAAAAAAAAAAATATTTCGCTTATGGATAATTTTTAATACATGTGTTGCATACATTCATATACAGGGTGGCCCAAAAGTAGCCTAACAGTTAATGTTGTACCATTGGTAAGAACTTTGGGTTATTTAGAACAGGTATTTGACATAGTCGTGCTTAGTTTTGTTGGTTGGCTAAAATAAAGTCGTACTACAGCGTATCACATCCAAAGAGTAGCAATTCGTAAACTTCGATTGGATTAGTTTCGAGATATCTTCGGTTTATTAGACCTTACCGACCAGGCTATCCCGACCCCGTTTATTTGTTTGATGCTCTAGAAATATGCAAATGTCACCAGAGGACGTAACTTCGAATCCCGTCACCTACCAAATATCCTATAAAAGGATTTGTGCTGGTGGAAAATTTATACTTTTGTTTATAGTGTAAACCATGGCTGGAAATTTGAGCGAGGAGCACCGACAGTGGATCCTTAAGACCTACTGGAAGTACGAAAATGCGGAGACTGTGCGTACGATATGGGAAAGTGAGTTTAATTTGCCTGCACCTTCCCGTCATGCGATTTACAGCATCAGAGACAAGTTTGAAACCACGAGTTCCGTCGCCAATGCCTCGAAGTCTGGAAGACCACGTACGACGTTGACACAGGAAAATGAGATGAATGTAGCCCTTACATTCGTAAACAGTCCAAAGAAGTCTACGCGTCAAGCGTCTCGGGAGCTGATGATCCCGAGGGCATCATTACAACGCCTGATGCACCAGCTGAACCTTATAAGCCGTACCGCCCAAGACTGTTACATGGCCTTCTTGAGGACGATCCTGACCGCAGATTACAGTTCTGTGAAATAATGCGCGATCAACTGACTGATCAACCAAACCTGCTTTCAAAAATAGTGTGGACAGCTGAAGCCTGCTTTAAATTGTCTGGCCACGTCAACAGACATAACTCTGTGTACTGGGCCGACGAAAACCCAGATGTAATTTTGACTACGCATTTAAATCAGCCAGGCGTCACAGTGTGGGGTGGCATATCCTGCGATGGTGTCGTTACACTCATCGTTACTACATCTAAACGTTATCACTCATGGAGCAAAACAACTGAGGGCTGATTTAGAAGCCACAATCCTTTAATAATAACATGGCAATTTAAATTCGATTTTTTAGTCTTCTAGTAAGTTTTTAATTGAACTTGAAATCAGCGTTGAAGGAGTGACTCGGTAATCCAGGGACATAACATTTATATAAAATTACAAAAAACTATTGATGGTAGAAAAACATTATATACATTTTGGGAAACTACACAAAGTAATTAGCCATATATACTTCCACTAAAAAGGATTATTTTTTTAAAACAGCCTTTTTTATGATGTTAAAAGTTGTAAAAGCATGTAAGGGCATGTAGGGGAGTGACAAATAGGGAAATTAGACGTAATTATCTGTGAGTAAATTATAATTATTTGATATTGTTTAAGTGGGACAAGTTAGATTGTGAGCCAATTTAAAATAATCAATCACAAACATGCATATATAATTTGAAAATAAAGAGAAAAATATCCGGGACATCGATTTGTCACTTTCAAGGGGAATGACCCAGATGTTGATAATACTTTTTTCATTCATAAACTAGGACCATTTTTGCGTAGTTCTATTTTTCTTCAGCGAAATTTGTTTTTGTGTCAAACTCAATTTTTCTCTATAAATAGTTATAACTGACCAGTAATTAATTAGTAGTTAAAATAATAATGCAGAATTAAATTAACGTACCATTAAATTATTAATACGCATTTTTTATATTCAAAAAGTGCCGTATTACTATATTTTTAGTTATTAAATAAAAAAGATTATAATTAATATTAAATTAATCACTTAGAACTAAATTTATCACTTAGAACTAAATTAATCACTTAGAACCAAATTAATCACTTAGCCTCCTCAAGAAAGTATGAGAGGTATTTACCATCGCAATGGAATCTACCTAATAGGAAGATATATCAGTGGCATTGGCTCACTACGCTAGATGAAGACACATCACTAGGAGTTTATTCTAACAAACTACCCAAGAAAAGACAAAACGCTAGCATCGTTCTTCAGGGCGCTTTTTAGCGCTTTGACGTGCGTTTTCAGTCTTTACTAACCAGGGATTAAGAACGAATGACCGCGGGTCTCCAAAAAAGTGCTTCAGTGTAAATCCAATTAAAAAAAAATTTCTTAGCTACATTCCTCCGGCTGTATTGAATATTGTACAAACGGGGATGTTTTTGCATGATAAATGTAGCCGAGTTACATGTCTCTATATTACCCCTTTTGAAATGGGTTCGAATATTTGTTTTATTTTCAATAAATAATTTTTCAACAAAATATTCGAACGAATGTAAAAAAAGTTTAATTATAGAGCCCTGTAAGTGATCTACATTTATCATGCAAAAAAACCTGTTGTAAAAATATTCAATACAGCCGGAGAAATGTGGCAGAGAAAATAGTTTTTTCCCATTGGATTAAGACAGGGGCACTTTGAATCGGAGACCCTTGTCAGTGTGGGGTGGCATATCCTGCGATGGTGTCGTTACACTCATCGTTACTACATCTAAACGTTATCACTCATGGAGCAAATTCAATTTTTTAGTCTTCTAGTAAGTTTTTAATTGAACTTGAAATCAGCGTTGAAGGAGTGACTCGGTAATCCAGGGACATAACATTTATATAAAATTACAAAAAACTATTGATGGTAGAAAAACATTATATATACATTTTGGGAAACTACACAAAGTAATTAGCCATATATAGTTCCACTAAAAAGGATTATTTTTTTAAAACAGCTTTTTTATGATGTTAAAAGTTGTAAAAGCATGTAAGGGCATGTAGGGGAGTGACAAATAGGGAAATTAGACGCAATTATCTGGGAGTAAATTATAATTATTTGATATTGTTTAAGTGGGACAAGTTAGCTTGTGAGCCAATTTAAAATAATCAATCACAAACATGCATATATAATTTGAAAATAAAGAGCAAAATATCCGGGACATCGATTTGTCACTTTCAAGGGGAATGACCCAGATGTTGATAATACTTTTTTCATTCATAAACTAGGACCATTTTTGCGTAGTTCTATTTTTCTTCAGCGAAATTTGTTTTGTGTCAAACTCAATTTTTCTCTATAAATAGTTATAACTGACCAGTAATTAATTAGTAGTTAAAATAATAATGCAGAATTAAATTAACGTACCATTAAATTATTAATACGCATTTTTTATATTCAAAAAGTGCCGTATTACTATATTTTTAGTTATTAAATAAAAAAATTATAATTAATATTAAATTAATCACTTAGAACTAAATTTATCACTTAGAACTAAATTAATCACTTAGAACCAAATTAATCACTTAGCCTCCTCAAGAAAGTATGAGAGGTATTTACCATCGCAATGGAATCTACCTAATAGGAAGATATATCAGTGGCATTGGCTCACTACGCTAGATGAAGACACATCACTAGGAGTTTATTCTAACAAACTACCCAAGAAAAGACAAAACGCTAGCATCGTTCTTCAGGGCGCTTTTTAGCGCTTTGACGTGCGTTTTCAGTCTTTACTAACCAGGGATTAAGAACGAATGACCGCGGGTCTCCAAAAAAGTGCTTCAGTGTAAATCCAATTAAAAAAAAATTTCTTAGCCACATTCCTCCGGCTGTATTGAATATTGTACAAACGGGGATGTTTTTGCATGATAAATGTAGCCGAGTTACATGTCTCTATATTACCCCTTTTTGAAATGGGTTCGAATATTTGTTTTATTTTCAATAAATAATTTTTCAACAAAATATTCGAACGAATGTAAAAAAAAGTTTAATTATAGAGCCCTGTAAGTGATCTACATTTATCATGCAAAAAAACCTGTTGTAAAAATATTCAATACAGCCGGAGAAATGTGGCAGAGAAAATAGTTTTTTCCCATTGGATTAAGACAGGGGCACTTGAATCGGAGACCCTTGTCAGTGTGGGGTGGCATATCCTGCGATGGTGTCGTTACACTCATCGTTACTACATCTAAACGTTATCACTCATGGAGCAAATTCGATTTTTTAGTCTTCTAGTAAGTTTTTAATTGAACTTGAAATCAGCGTTGAAGGAGTGACTCGGTAATCCAGGGACATAACATTTATATAAAATTACAAAAAACTATTGATGGTAGAAAAACATTATATACATTTTGGGAAACTACACAAAGTAATTAGCCATATATACTTCCACTAAAAAGGATTATTTTTTTAAAACAGCCTTTTTTATGATGTTAAAAGTTGTAAAAGCATGTAAGGGCATGTAGGGGAGTGACAAATAGGGAAATTAGACGCAATTATCTGTGAGTAAATTATAATTATTTGATATTGTTTAAGTGGGACAAGTTAGATTGTGAGCCAATTTAAAATAATCAATCACAAACATGCATATATAATTTGAAAATAAAGAGAAAAATATCCGGGACATCGATTTGTCACTTTCAAGGGGAATGACCCAGATGTTGATAATACTTTTTTCATTCATAAACTAGGACCATTTTTGCGTAGTTCTATTTTTCTTCAGCGAAATTTGTTTTTGTGTCAAACTCAATTTTTCTCTATAAATAGTTATAACTGACCAGTAATTAATTAGTAGTTAAAATAATAATGCAGAATTAAATTAACGTACCATTAAATTATTAATACGCATTTTTTATATTCAAAAAGTGCCGTATTACTATATTTTTAGTTATTAAATAAAAAAAATTATAATTAATATTAAATTAATCACTTAGAACTAAATTTATCACTTAGAACTAAATTAATCACTTAGAACCAAATTAATCACTTAGCCTCCTCAAGAAAGTATGAGAGGTATTTACCATCGCAATGGAATCTACCTAATAGGAAGATATATCAGTGGCATTGGCTCACTACGCTAGATGAAGACACATCACTAGGAGTTTATTCTAACAAACTACCCAAGAAAAGACAAAACGCTAGCATCGTTCTTCAGGGCGCTTTTTAGCGCTTTGACGTGCGTTTTCAGTCTTTACTAACCAGGGATTAAGAACGAATGACCGCGGGTCTCCAAAAAAGTGCTTCAGTGTAAATCCAATTAAAAAAAAATTTCTTAGCCACATTCCTCCGGCTGTATTGAATATTGTACAAACGGGGATGTTTTTGCATGATAAATGTAGCCGAGTTACATGTCTCTATATTACCCCTTTTTGAAATGGGTTCGAATATTTGTTTTATTTTCAATAAATAATTTTTCAACAAAATATTCGAACGAATGTAAAAAAAAGTTTAATTATAGAGCCCTGTAAGTGATCTACATTTATCATGCAAAAAAACCTGTTGTAAAAATATTCAATACAGCCGGAGAAATGTGGCAGAGAAAATAGTTTTTTCCCATTGGATTAAGACAGGGGCACTTTGAATCGGAGACCCTTGTCATTCGGCCTCATTCGCCGTTGACGGTAAGCAAGACAAGCGTAATAGGAGCAATAAGACAGCACTTTGACGAGCGTGGAGCAGGAGCTAAATATGTTCTAAAGAATGTTAGAATATTTAGGTTGGTTGGTGGACATATGAAGAGTACAGGGAAAAAACCGCTTAATTTCGTTGAAAACTTTCCTCATCAGGCATCTATGGCGATGATAGCGAGTAATCGCCTAAACTGGTGTAAGGAAACCAGTTTCTCAATTTTGTTGTGCATCTTCTCTCACTGCAACCTTGAAATTCAGTTCCGTTTTTTATTCAAAAGACTGTGTTTATCATCATGTTAAGCTTTAAAAATAAAGTACGATTGATTGAAAATCACGAATTTTTCTAAAACAATTAAGAAAAATTTTAAGATTCGCAAATTAATTGAAAAGTCGTAAACCACGACTTTTCTACCTACCGAGATTAACCAAGGAGACGGCCTTGGATTAAGAGGACTCCATTTGGAATCTCCAAGTCAAACCTCTAGATTTTCCGAAATCCAGATGGACCATAATATGCAGTTTATCGCCTTTCGCTGTAATGAATACGATTGACTGTGTCTATTCAGGCTAAATTGGCCCCCCATTATGACAGCGCTTCCCTGAAGGGGGTTTGAGGAGAGGGGGGTGAAAATCGCTGAAGGGTTTTTTGTCTGGAGCGTTGTGTGTCAGGCGAAAGAAGAATCCAAGGCGTCTCTGACCACATGCATGTGTATGTTTCCAATTTCTTACCTTATCAGTAAATGACTTTTTCCCAATAGTAGAATATTGGATGCACAAGACGAATAGTAATATTGACTGTGAACTTTGAAAATTATTTATCTTACGCTAAACAAAAATAGCACACATAGGAATCGTGTGAAAACTTAGATATCAATAATAAATTGGATGGTATCCGAAAAATAAAATTGGAATTACACAGGAAATACAAAGGCGTTTTGCACCAATCTTGATCGATAATAAAATGTAGCTTAATTAAAAATGACGTATTTTTACTTTCAATTACCTAATATGAAATATAAGGTAATGAAAGTAAATTGTGATGAGGTCGCAAATTCGAAATACATATTTTGGTGTTTTCTACACGTTTTGGAGGTTGCTAATTCCGAAAAAGAGGTCATTGAAACGAGGATTTTTTTTGTATAAGTGTCTTTTTTGTGTTATACTCAATTGTCTTTTTTTTAGTTGCCTTGGTTGGTTTGTGCCCCTGTCTATCTGAAACTACTGTACAGATCGAACTAAAAGGCATACGAACTTCAAATTTGGTATACGAGTTTCTACACAGCTCAAGTTTTTTTATGAGTAACAACAACAATAAATATGTTAATATTTTAACTTTCGCATTTTGTTTATAAGAAAAGTACAACGTATAATAACACTGCTCGTCCATCTGTATATCCAAAAGTACACCGTCACACAGTATTAGGATACGCTACATTGCAATCAAACTAAAGATAATTTTAAATTAAGTTAGAAAATTCGTGAAAAAAGTTTGTAAAATTTATTTTATTTTTTAAAAAACCCTTAAACTCAATCACTAAAATTATTACTTTCAATTACCTAATCTGCCGTGCGGGCAGGTAAACTGCTGTATATAGACTAACGATTTGGACTATGTTGTATATGCACTCAATAAATCTAATCCATAACAAAGTATACTGAAAAACTGTTTATTTCAGAGGAAAAACGGTCCAATTCATCTTCGTATTTACTATAGTTTATCCGCTCACGATTGTAGTGGGAAATATAAGGTAATTAAAGTAGTGCGATTAGGTCGAAATAGAGAATGTGCTTTTTTTTAGCCAATTCTGGGGATCCTCTAGTTGGCCTCTGTCTCTAAAAATTAGATGGATTCACTTATGTGTGTTGTGTCTGTCTTACTTGACGAAGGTTTATAAGCGGGTCTCTGACCAAGCACACAAACCTGAATATATATGTCTACCAACCAAGTGTGTTTTCTATACGTTTTGGAGGGTATACTTAATTCCAAAAAAAAAGTGGATTTTGAACACTTGTGCGTCTGTCAGGTCTGAAACACTCAACACCTGTTGGATGTCATTATAAGGTTTTCGTAAAAAACGCGCATGCGCAAACTGTTGCTACCATACAACTTTTTTGGTTTTAAAGTAATTAAAAGTCATGCATTTTTCACATCCCCAGTTTTTAATTAATCATCTTTTGAGAATGCTTGAAAATAACTTGTTAACTATCATAACTAACCACATATAAAATTATAAGACAACTAAAGGTTGTGCTGTTTTTCAATAAAGACAACGTAATAAGGTAACAAATGAAATGACATAGCCAAAAGGCTGACAAAAGAAATAAATCTAAATCAGCGTTGTTGTTATTGTTTTTTAAATATTTTTTTAATGTGTCCATTCAACTAACTAGCTTCTCTCAGTGATCCTCTTTTCTCTATGCTCAGTGAATACTATGAAAAACCAGATAAGGTTAGGGGTCCCTGTACCCTGGGGCCTATGACTACAAACAGGTGAAAATGGATGAACGATTTTTGAACTGACGGTCTAGAAAAGATATGGTTGATGGTTGAGGTAATATAGAGATAGAGACAATAGTTCTTGGGCTAATTATCACGAATTTTGTTTGAATTTTTTTAAACAGTTTGATAACTCAGATTAATAATATTTAATTTAGTGCTCGTATAATACTATTAAAAATTCAGAGACCCTCACTCTGTAAAATTTATAATCAGTTACACTTAAAAATAGTGCAGAATAAACTTGAACTTGTGAATAACATCTACTGCAACTATTACAACTAATTATAGTATTTTATATATTATATAGTATAGTATAATTTTGTATATGATTTTCAAGGTTAATCTTTGATAAGACTAATAGTTGAGTAAAATAACTAATATTCAAAAGTAGGACTAATTGTCATATGTCTTTAAATCTAATTTCCATAATGAATATACATTTAATGTTATGATAGTGTATGACACCGTATTGGATCAGAGGCCCGAAAATCCAACACAATGGAAATCTCATATCCTCACAAAATTGTGAAAAGTAACATTAAAAACTTTATAAACCAATACAAAAAAAAATATATCTAAAGGCAACACCAAGTCTATAAGGATAACCCTAATTAATAGGTTATTTAAAAATGTCTTCGCTCAACGGATACAGAAGTTACTTTCAGCATCGGGCATCGGGGCCAAAAAAAAAAATTAAAATGTCCATATTCTTATGCAGCCATGAACTATTTTTCTAATATGCATACAATTTTTAAAGATAATGTGTCGAATTAATTAGAATGCCATAAAATACATCAAAGAACAATACTAGTGCAGTGGGAAGGGCATGTTGAAAATATTCCGATGTCTATTGGTTATTCAGACGAAAATTTCGCTCTCTTTCTTCTTATTTTTTCTTAATTATCATTTTTGAATTAAAAGTAATTTTTATTAAAATTGAGTTTTAAAAAAAACCTTGAAGTTAAAGGTTATTCCAAAACAAAAGAAAAATGATTCTAAGGGGCCACTTGGAAGCTGCCAGGCCCGTTTGCTTTGCCTAATTGGTAATCCGGCCTTGTGTGTTTCCTATTATATTGCTAAACTTATCAAAAAAATTACTTTTCCCAATACATGTATATCTTACACACTTATAAAATATAACCGAATGTTAAATGCTTAGTTGAGAGTGGGGGCTAATGGGATGCATGGCTAATGTGACAAGGGGCAAAAAGCGGAGAAAAATTTACTTTTTTACAAATATTTCTACACTACAGCATTGTAACAATTAGACTTCACATTTTAACAACCAAAGATTAGCCCTTAAAAGCATGTGTTGAAGTAGAGAGAAGAATTAATGTTTTGGTGAATCCAAAGTAAGTTAAAAGTGTATTTATTTTTACACTTTCAAAGTATTAAATAAAAACTTTTCACGAATTAAAATATTGTTTTAGGCAGAAGACATATCATAAATTAAGATGTTATAGGTCAAATACTGTGGTGAAATACACGTGGTTCTGTGTAGGAATATTTATAAATAATAGCACTGTGGGGTTTAATGGGACACGAAAAAACCTAGCTTTGTATGCTTCTCTTGAATAATCTATATAAATCTCTAATATCATATTCAGTGAAGTTACCAAAAAAAAATTTAAACTTAAATTTTAAACTTTTTGAATTCTTTTCGTCGTATAATAAGTGAAAGTTTAAGTAGCTTTATTGATGACACATTTTTCCACATTTCCCTGCAATTTCATTAATTACATCTGAACAGAGGTTATTGAAGAAAAATGATTTGTTGTTGGTAAAATTTGCTAAAAATCAAGCTATTCTTTATTACGTTTGAAAATTGGTTTCTGAAATACCGGGTGGCTATAAAATAACGCTCCCTCCCTATTCGGATAGGTCTGTAGCTTGAATGAATAATCCGAATGCAACAAACTTCGAGACAGTTACTAATCAAGAAGAGGGGGAAAAGAATGGAATCATAAAAAAAACACTATCGTCTCTTGACCAGGGTTCTAAATTACGAGGCGAAATTGGCTGTGTTAAAGCTCCTAAAAGAGGCTAGAAATAGGCAACCGGAATCGATTACATTACATTAATGCAAGAAATGACCGCTTCTTGGTTTTGCCAATGCTTACAATATTGTGTTTGCATTGGCAGCACCATATGTCGGTGATTATTGTAACTATTTCTTTTCAATGTAATGTAATCGATTCCGGCTGCCTATTTCTAGCCTCCTTTAGGAGCTTTAACACAGCCAATTACGCCTCGTAATTTAGAACCCTGGTCAAGAGACGAGAGTGTTTTTTTTTATGATTCCATTCTTTTTCCCCCTTCTTGATTAGTAACTGTCTCGAAGTTTGTTGCATTCGGATTATTCATTCAACCTACAGACCTCTCCGAATAGGGAGCGTTATTTTATAACCACCCTGTAGATAGCGATGAACTCCGGGTAAGCTAGTTGAAGATAAGAGCAGACTTTTTAAATTCACGTAATTTGAAAAAGAGGACAAGTTTGAGATAAATTTTGGAAGATTTACTTACAAAACTATCATTTCCAGTGATTCAACAAAACTTATGGGAACATCTTCGATTTTGAGTTCTAACTTTGATATTTCACCTTTCAATGGGAAATAATTGTTTTTAGAAAATTAAATTTTATTATGTTAATGGTGTTTGCTTTAAAATTTTATTTTCATGTCATTTTCTGATTCCTTTTCCAATTTTTGAAACTTTAATTAAGGCAACATTTACCATGTCCCATTAGCCCTGCACCCTGTCCCATTACACCCCACATATGGGGGCTTATGGGACATTTACATGTTTGTTTAAAATGCTCAGTAACTAAAATATGGTAAATATTCTAACATCTGTCGAATGACTTTTTAAGTGAACGAGTGTTCAGTTTATGAGCTTGTAAAAAAAAATTGAACTTCTTGTATTTTTGCTGAAATACTGAGGTTAATAAAAAATTGTCCCATTAGCCCCACTCTCTCCTACATATAGCGATAATGCTTGACTCTTGCTCTCCATCTTCAATGTCTATTGTCTATCTTGTTTATTGAGACTAATTTCCAAAAACGCTTTGCGACTGTTAAGCCCTTGTTTGTAATGATTGAAAACGCACGTCAAAGCGTTAAAACACGCCCTGCTCATCGATATCAGCTTTTTATCTTCGCTTGGGTAGTTTGTTAGAATTCACGCCTAGCGATGTGTCCGCATCTAACGCATGCGAAGGCCACCGTTATTTCGTTCGAATAGGTAGAAACATCGGTCATTTCGCACGTTTTGGACGCTCTAATCAAACCACGACTGATTCGAGATTTTCGAACGCTGAGATCAACGTTATTTTTGATGTCACGTTCACGTGACAACTAGGGCCAATAAGAAAGCGGAAAATTCGGACGCACTGCTCAGCGGCCGATTTTTAAAACAAGCGGAACTTAGATACAAGATGTCCCAAATATTCTTACGCCACTTTTACTTTTTATTAGGTTACTCGTATAAAAAGGAGAATCTCTTATCGGTCTTTATTAAAATAATGATAATAGTTAGGAAAATACTAATGTCATATCGTCGGTCAAATGACAAAACCATGAATGTGCAGATTCTAGGGATTTGCGGTTTTTGAAAAATTAAATCGCTCCTCGGTTCAATCGGTTCTTTTTTATCTCTCCGGTTTTAACTAGGACCAGTTGAAAGTAACTAAAAACCGGTCCTTTGAAAAACCGGTTCCAGGTGCTTGGTTGGTTTAACGATTCCGCCTGTCTATTTAGGTTAGGTTTGAATTATCGTCGCACTAGGGCTACAAGAGGACTAATCCCGGCGGGCGTCGTAATTTAGAACCACAATAATGTGAAGGGTTGGGGCCCGGATTGCCTAGTGGGTTGGATCGCAGCGCATTACGCTAACAGTCTACGCTCTGTAACGGGCGCGGACTCGATTCCCTCCTTCACCTTGGGTGTACCTTCTCTCTCTGTGTCAGTAAAAATTCTGTCTGTGTCTGTCTTACTTGACGAAGGTTAAAAAGCGGGTCTCTGATCAAGCAATATATATGTACCAACCAACCAACCATGTGACGAGTCGACACCTCAGTAGGCACACAACGCAACATTTATTGGCGACATCGTACGCACTGTTGGGACTTTGGAGCATATTTAACGTGTATTAACTGTACTGTAACATGTACTAACTGGTACACTACAGTAGGGATTTGGCGGCGGGTGTAGTATTTTAGAACCCCAATCAAGTAACGATACCAATACCAACCTGAAAAGCATAAAAATCGCAAAAAACACCTTATCAGGAGGAATAATTTATATTAAGAGGCCATTTTACATTTATAAACAATGAAGAAGTTACGTCTGTTTTTTAATTAAAAAATAGTACTCCCTGTGCCCCTTAAGATTTTTGTTGCCGCGTAATGTGTCATAGGAATAGCATTACCGATCGGATAGTTCTTGATACCTTAGGACATTATACGCAGCAAGAGTGTTAATAAAAACCCATATCACACAAATCCATTATGATATATTTTACGAAGCCATAATCCATCGATTTCTGTAGCATCATTAAATTTTTCCTTCAGTTTACGGGTGTCTGCTCATCACCTGACTGTGGTTCTAAATTACGACGACTGTCGCCAATAGCCGTCGTGTAGCTCTAGTGGGACGATAATTCAAACAAACAATAACCTTCAGTTTAGCCGGTTAAAATGTTTATTCAAATCGGTTATTCAGTTTTAACCGGTTCAGCTACAGAACTTTTTTTGCCCATTTAACCGAACCCAAAATCCGATTTAACTGTTTCCGGTTTTCCATCCCTGTGTTTTTGCACATTCGTGGTTTTGTCATTTTACCGACGATATAATGCCAATTCTGAACAATTATTTATTTTCGAATAAGGTACATCTACACGGTGGCGCAAATAAAAGTGACGCGTCATGGAGCTCCACTTGACAGAAGTGTTTTTGCATAGTTGGTTTGATTGGATTAACGTCGCATAAGAGCTACGCACGGACTATTGGCCAGTTCAGATCTAAGTACGGCTGTGTAAGTGTGAGTTAATCAGTATACAGGTGAATATGGCACTTTACCGAAGGGGTGTTAGTTGTGGGAAGTTATATTGAAACAAATCCGTGGAAAGAGTATGGCCGGTTGTTTAATAAGGAATTTAAAGGTGTCAAAGTGCCAGAAAAAGTACATATACATATACATACATATATACATACATACACATACAGTCAGTTAGTTAACTGACGGACTAACTAACTGACTGACTAACTAACGGGACTAACTAACTGACTGACTAACTGTCTAACTAACTGACACTACTAACTAACTGACTGACTAACTGACTGATTGACTCACTAACAGACTAACTAACCGACTAACTAACTGACTAACTAACTAACTGACTGACTAACTAAATAACTAACTGACTATATAACTAACTAAATAAATAACTAAATAAATAATCTCTAATATTTTTTTTAATCGAAGAATGGACAAAAATCTATTTTCGGGATTTCGACCCATTCGGAATTTCGTCCTTGTCGGGATTTTAACACATTCGGGATTTCGTCCCTGTCGGTATTATGGTCTTTCGGGATTTCGGCGTTCGGGATTCTGGCTTGTCGGGATTTCGGCTTTCGGGATTGTGTCCGGAATCCCATCGGGGTCATCAGCTCCCGAGACGCTTGTCGCGTCGACTTCTTTGGACTGTTTACGAATGTAGGGGCTACATTCATCTAATTTTCTTGTGTCAATGTCGTGCGACTTCGGTGCATTGGCGACGGAACTCGTGGTCTCAAACTTATCTCTGATGCGGTAAATCGCTTGACGAGACGGCGCAGGTAAATTAAACTCTTTTCCCCATATCGTACGCACATGTCTCCGCATTTTTGTACTTCCAGTAGGTCTTAAGAAAAAGGCAAAGGCATATTTCGGAAAAAGGCATATTTTTATTAATCCTTTCAATCCCAACTTTTTATTTTTTATTCTTTATATCTAAAATTGTTGTAATAGACTCATTATGCATCCAGAATGAAATGGTGAAAAGCAGGGGAAAAATCTTTTTTTTTAAATTTAAGTAAAAAAAAAAATTGGAATCAGAACTTTTTTATGAATTATAGCAATAATTTTTGAAACTTTATTTGTTTAAAATAGTTCAAATTAAATTTTTAAATAGTTAAAACTGAAATCATCAAGAATTTAGGGCCAATTTATTTAATAAAAATATTCCAGAGTGAATTTTATTTTTACCATGTTTTTCATATGGGTTCCGGACACAATCCCGAAAGCCGAGACCCCGACCAGCCAGAATTCCGAACGCCGAAATCCCGAAAGGCTATATTCCCGACAGGGACGAAATCCCGAATGGGTCAAATTCCCGACAAGGACGAAACCCGAATAGGTCGAAATCCCGAAAATTAATTTTTGTCCATTTCTCGATTTTCTTAAAAAATATATATTAGAGATTATTTATTTGTTTAGTTATTTAGTTAGTTAGTCAGTTAGTTAGTCAGTTAGTTATTTAGTCAGTTAGTTAGTTAGTCAGTTAGTTATTTAGTCAGTTAGTTATTTAGTCAGTTAGTTATTTAGTCAGTTATTTAGTCAGTTAGTTATTTAGTCAGTTATTTAGTCAGTTAGTTAGTCAGTTAGTCAGTTAGTTAGTCAGTTAGTTAGTCGGTTAGTTAGTCAGTTAGTCAACTAAATAAATAAATAATCTCTAATACTTTTTTTAAAAAATCGAGAAATGGACAATAATCTATTTTCGGGATTTCGACCCATTCGGGATTTTAACCCATTCGGGATTTCGCCTTTCGGGAATTTTGGCTTGTCGGGATTTCTGCTGTCAGGGTTTATGTCCCAGACCCTTTTCATATTTTCATTTACCTTTAACAAACATTATTTAATTTTTCAAAAGACATGATTTTTCCATCTAATGATTAAAAAAACGATATTTTTATAGAAAAATGTATGCAGAATTTATTAAAATTTATTTGAAATAAGTGTGAGTTTAACGACAAAAAAAATTGATGATTCCAAATAGAATCATTGAGAGTGAAAGGGTAAATTACTCAATGTATTGCTGGGCTGCGAGATAATACAATTGACACTTGACTTGACAGTTTGCATTGGATCGTCAAAATCGCTCGCCAAGAATAGTACTACAAGGAATTTAAGTTTAAAGATTGTTCCTATAATTCTATTTTTTTAAGGTACATGTTTCCGAAACTTCATTATATAAAGAACCTCCTAAAGCAATAACATATCAATTTTCTGTTTGAAAAATTATTGAAAAAGTTGGTTTAAAATACCTATTTTAACAGGTAAAGTATAGGATTGGCGGCAAAAGTTGGGTTGCTCTTACAGGGTTGCCGGGCTTCACAGGCCCTATTAGTGAGCGTTACGATGCTCATTCCAGAGTTTCAGTTCAGTTCAGTGTTCATTCCCATAGCCTTCTAGTGCAAGGTTACGGTTAAGACAAACCCAGTCAATTAACGGTCACAATTAAATCGTTCAAACAAGTTTGAACTTGCTAATGTTTATAATTGGATGAATTTTGGTCGGAGATAGAGATCGTACGCCAATAAAGTCGCCAACAAAACATCAGAGATCACGCTACTGGGCAAAACCGCCTACGCTAGATCTGAAAAGCATTTTTTATGCATGTATATATTTATTGCAATTTTTTTTAGGATTTTTGTAATGAAGACAATGATGAAGCATGTGATATAGTTGCAAATGCATTTGTAAGTATACGACGATCTATGTTTAAAATTTTGAAATCCTGGTTTAATATATTTTTTTCCTTTATTTATGAACCAATATGGTCAATGCTCATACTGGTATCAGAAAAAAATCGTAAAATAGATCATTTTTTAAAGTTTTTTGTGGGGCATCATCTTTGATTTGTCAACCGCATCTTGTAAGAAAAAACCAACTCTAAAATTAACACAAAGTCATAGAGAATGAATTATATTTCGTTAAGTAATATACATCAAGATTACTTCTAAAATGCGGATTTTTAAAATTACTGAATAACAATTCTGCTTAACACGTTGACTCCCGCGCTACGACATAACTTGTAGTGTGGTTCCGATTCAACGAAAACAGCACATTCTGATAAAATTCGTAGTACCATTTCGCCAACCGTTCTTATGTTGAAAACATTATCGCCATAATGGTGAATATGTTGCGATGAAATTTGCTATAAAAAAACTGCAAATAGTCTCTCTTTAATTTTTTTTGTAGTTTTTTCTAACAAAAACAATTCAAATAAATATGAATTATGAAAATTTACTGATGATTTCATAGTCGAAAAGTTAATCACTGAAACAAATCTGGTTAGTTAATTTTAATTCAATAATTAGTGACAGAGGATGAGTTATCCGATCGGAAAGGGCCAGGAACATTTCCTCGTATAAAATGCTTCTAAGATTAACGCGCGTTATTTAGTAGTATTCTTAAATTGTCAATATTTTATTTGTAGAACCAATTTATATCAATCATGTTGAAAGCAAAAAACGAAGGTAAATATGTCAAGTACGACTGAACTAAGTTTGGATATAGCTAACTGTCCAACATCCGTGATCTCTTCAATGTATCGTAACATTTTTGTAAAATGTATTAAGTTAATAAAGATGTCATATGATGCATGTTTTTGTAAAAGTTTTATTTCCTATAATGTAATAATCTCATCATTGTAGATGAATCATAAAATAAAGTTATTGAATTTTAAAAAAAAATATCGTTGTGTTAATACAATTTATGAATGCTCTTTATTTGTGTAAAATATGCTATTACTAGGTTAAATTGGATTTTTAAATCAAAAAATTTAGTATGTATGTAAATATTTCTATTTTCAATTTTAAAAGTGTTTCTAAATAGAAAATAAGTGTTATTTTGAATGTTCCACATCAATGGATTTTGCCTCCATTTTTAGCGAATATCTGAAAAAACCCTCGTTATTTTTCCTTAAAAATACCCATAAACACTAATTATTGTTATTTAACTAAAGGTAAATTGTAAACTAGTATATTTTTAATCTGCTTTCCTAGTTTTATCTTCATTTCTAGGAACTTACTAAGTAATGTGACCAAGCCCCTAAAAGTTCTAAGCATACACTCTTAAAACAAAAGAGTGAAATTCACTCCTATAGGAGAAGTGCATTTTCGGCACCGGAAAGGAGTGGAAATTAACTCAGACTGAGTTAAAACCGCTCGTTTTAAGAGTGTAGGACGCAGATTGTTTTCTTTTATTTCTTTTACCCACTCCGAAAAGGAGTGAAATTCACTCCTATAGGAGAAGTGCATTTTCGGCACGGAAAGGAGTGGAAATTAACTCAGACTGAGTTAAAATCGCTCGTTTGTTTTAAGAGTGTATACGTAATCGCACGTAAAATTCCTAAATATGAATCCCGGAAAAAAAAAGAACATGAAAAAAAGCAACGGAAAAGAAAGCAACAGCATAATTAGAACAAACTCATAATTATCGAGATGCATTGTTTATTAACGTCGTCAATGACGGTTTAGAAGGGTTGCGAATAGAAATTAGGATTAGGATTGTGGCATGGCCGTACACAAGGGGGTGAAGTAATAATCGAGATGTAATAATGTATTAATTTTTTCTGTTAGAAAGTTATGATATCTGCGACCTAACTTTCATACTTTTGTCCGTACTTTCATACTTTTGTCTATACGTTCGGATGGACATGTGTGTACCTAGTGTCTGTCAGCGAATTTCCCATCAGAGACCCAATTTCCATACTTTTTGTCCACCTGTCTGTACTTTCGCGCGGGCATCTGCACTGTCTGTCGGCAAATTCCCTATTGGATTAGCATGGAAATTTAATTTCAAGTCATTTAAACCGCTGTTTGAAAATAGTTTATTTTGGCATTTAAAAGTTTAAATTATAGCTGGATAGCTGTGTGAGACTTTGTTTTTCTAATGTGTGCAAATCTTGTGTAGAAACATTTGTTGATGGCACTTACTATTACAAACCCTCTTGTTTCGTAACAGTAAATGTCACACACCCAATGCGGAGCGGAGACACACCTTCCAGAAAAAGAATGGAATTCTAAGATGAATATTTCATGCTGTTATAGTTCCGGGCATGTTAAAAGAGCTTACATTTTTTTTAATATAGAGAGAAACATTCTAAATTTACTCTGCAAGACACAAAATTTGCATAAGGGGCCGCCTTCATATAATACGCATTAAGATCTGAACTCGCCAATAGTCCATGAGTAGCTCTAATGTGATGCTAATCCAATCCAAACCATTGCAAAAACAGGTTTGCCAAGTGAAGTCATTGCACGCTGAATAATCTTTTATTTCGACTTGAACGCTTTCAGACGGCTTCAATAGTTTTTCTCGCCAAGGATCTCAATGCATTCTTATATCTCTACGCCGGGGCCACTTTTATTTCCGCCACCCTGTATATTTCGAATTTTCTGTTATGAGAGTTGTCTATGCTTTAAAGGATAATTTTAAACGAAAGAATACCTGGTCCGTATCTTAATGACGAAGACCTTTTTTAGAGCATTTTCAAACAACACAATTGAAGAGTACAGGGGAAGAACCCCTTCATCACAGGGAAATCTGTCTGCGTCAGATCTGCTTGGCGAAGATAGCGAGTCCTCGCCTAAACTGGTCTGAAGAAACCAGTTTTGCTCTGAAGATTGAACCGCGGAAGAAGAATCAAATGAGAAACCGGTTTCCGATCGCCACTACTCGCCAAGCAGACCTCAATACGGACAGATTCTCTGTCGATGAGGTTTTTATTCCCCTGGCCCAAATTTGAGCTAATGCTAACTGATTAAGCTAAAAACAAACCCTTACAAATGTTGTCTTTCAATTTTGATTTACATAGTTTACTTGGACCATTACGCTAGTAGTCTTGCGCTGTAAAGGGTGCGGGTTCGATTCCCGCCTTCGCCCTGGGTGTATATTCCTTTCTCTGTGACAGTAAAAAAAATCTTTCTGTGACAGTAAAAAATCTTTCTGTGTCTGTCTTACTTGACGAAAGTTTACTTTTAGTATTACAAAATTTACCTAAACAGTTAAAGACAAGTACACTTTAAAAAATCCTATAATTTTACAGTTTAAAACTAGCATCTGGGTTTCCAGAAAAGGATCGTAAACATTACTGAAGCCGACCCGGCGGCGCAACGATTAGGGAGCTAGGCTTTGGAGCCTCTGGGTTCGGGTTCGAACCCCGGTAAGGCATGGATGTTTGTGTTTGTCGAGTATATGCGGAGTACGTGCTCGTTAAATCTGTTGGGTCCGAAAGTCCTGTGGGCCGTCATTGCGCAGTTTCCCACGGGTACAGGTCCCTGGAGACTATTTCCCTCCCCTTCAGGGATATGTCTAAATTGTGGAGGTGGCAAAAGATGGCAGCATCTGTCTTGTATGTGTGTGTATGTCGTGTCCGTCCTTCTTGACGATGGTTTATAAGCGGGTCTTTGTTACCAAGCACACAAGCATGAAAATATATGTCTACTAACCAACAATACTGAATCTATCTGTATAACATACGGTGATTTATGTGGCTAAATGAACTCAAATAACTAATTCTGAACATTATACAAAAATTCTAAATAGATATACGTAATAATCTTTATTTACACAAAGGAACCTCAATGAAGCCATCGAATGATTGTTATTTGTTTCTCCAATAATGATGACAATCTATTAGTAACTTTTATTCAAAATATTCTTTAATTTTGCAATTGTTTGAAACCAAATTAAAAGTTCGTCAAACTGTTTTGCTGTTTTTTCGATCTCATATTTTTACTGCAACAGGGGAGAATTTTTTCGGATTTCAAGACTAAGAAGCAATTCTTTTGGCTGTAAAAGACCTTGGTTGCCCATATTGAACTGCAAGGGGACCTGCAAAAGATTAGAGTTTCAATATTTACGCATGGTAATTGTAATATTAAAAATGTATACAAATATTTTTTATTTGGTAGCGTATTGCATGCTCAATCTGTCGTGAGCTACCATCAAAGTTCGTGAGATTTTTTTTATCGCTTAAACATGTTGCATTACCGATTTACTCTTTCTTCGGTTGTCTTCCAAAAAAATATTAATATATGGCTGTTATTTAGAAACCAAAGAATAAGTTGAGGAAATATAAGATTTCTTAAGTTCTGATGAAGAAAAGAAGTCGCAAAACTCATTTGTTTTTCATAAAAACGCCATACTTGCTATTTTTGAAATAATAACATAAAGATTATTCCGATTTAAATACGTCATTGATTTAGAAGAAAACGACATTAAGTTCACACACCTTCATCTTATAAAAATAGTAATAATAAGCCAATTTCCAAAGCTAAACGTTAACTACCTTTTTTTATAACCAGCTTTTCGCTTAATAATATGTAGTATGGGAATGTATATTGTATAGAATCTAAAATTTTGCAAACAAATTTTCGATGTGCAGTTGTGCGTCAACTTGCACACATGCTTACTTATTTGTTCGATCAAATGACAGTAGTAGAAACAGGTGTATGTACCTTGGTTTCCGCACATCTCTTGAGGTTGAAGTTGGCGATGACGTGTGCTAAGCACACTTTGAGTTCCATGAGGGCGAACCTCATGGCCACGCAGTTCCTGGGTCCAGCACCGAAGGGCAGGTACGCGAACTGGTCTCTTTTAGCTCTTTCTTCTGGTGTAAACCTAGCATATCAAATAATATTGGTTAAAATAATTTGGTTCTTCCAATCTAATAGGTTTCCTAATCTCACAGAATGATAGATGTATAATTTAACCCAAAAACTGTGAGGTATAGATATAGGAGCAATTTTAAATCGAAACTATAGGACTTTAGGGAAAGCATGTAGTTTTTTTAATAAATACTTTTCAGTTTGGTTTAGCATCGAACCTTAAGAGTAAGTTTGCCTGAAAATGTTTTTTTAAAGAGCAATAAAAAAGCTTTGTTATATTAGTATACACATAATAAAATCTAAATACTGTTCAGAATATTTAGGAATTTCTTTGCATGTTGTACCTTCCAATATTTTGTTGAATTTGGCTTATTTTAATAAATTTAAATGGATTACTTTTCTAAATTTAGTAAGGAAATGTTTTTGTTTAAGGTGCACCTTATTTTAATTTTTTTAATCATCAATTTGTACACTACTAGACACTTTTGAATATGGTTCCAGACCTTGCGCCAACAATCTACTACAACACATCTTCACATTTTAGTACCCGGAGAGGAATATTTCTTTAAGGTTTTAAATAGATTCTCAATTGAAGGGCAGTTCAAACTTGCATATGATTCAATACAGGGTGTCTATAAATGAACTCCGGGGTTTTGTGGCAAAATATTTTAATGAAATAAAAAACATACATACATGTTCTATACATGACTGAAAAGCTTACATTTTCAAGTTTTTCTCACTAACTATTAAAGATAGCAAAATTTAGTCGATTTCTCTGAAAAGAGTAGCTCAAAAAGTTTTACTCATACCAATTGGGAATGGATTATTTGTACCAATTGGGAATGACCCCCAGAAGAAAAAATCCGTTGGATTTTTTCTTCTGGTGGCATATCAAGAATCTTGTGTATGCAGAGAAAATTCGTGATTTTCAACATCTCAGGGAACGAATAGTCAATCGTGTGGCAACCGTCCCCCCAAACATGCTCGCCAGGACATGGGAAGAAGTAGAATACCGTTTAGACGTCTTCCGTGCAACTAACGGGGCTCACATAGAACTTTACTAAGTGTTAAAAAAAACTTGAAAATGTAAGCTTTTCAGTCATGTATAAAACATGTATGTATGTTTTTTTTCGTTATAATATTTTGCCACAAAACCCCGGAGTTCTTTTATAGACACCCTGTATTATTGGATAACTATATTTTATCTCATAAGCGTTCCCCTAGGTGATACTGAATGTGTTAAATAATTCCTACTACAGATGCAAATCGATTGATGATCAAGTCAAGATAGCAAAGAAGTGCACGTGTAATCGACGGCCTATCAGCAACCAACTATAATCCTTCTTTTACTAATAGCCCATCGAATTAAACACCAATAGGGTAACTGCGACCACCCTAACTAGATTAAGGGCAGGCCACTTCAAAGGGATAGAAATCCAAAAAGATGGAACTAGAAAATACTCCAGCTGCAGAAACTGCCCCGACTCGGAACTGGATCCAAAACATATCTTCTCATGCTGTTTGGCGAGCATAGGTGATTGTTGGGTACGTTTGGTTGGAAAGAATGTGTCCCACTAAAACTCCTCATGGGTTATTGGTGAAAGGAGGATTATAGTTAATTGATGATGGTTGTCATCAATTGCACGTATATTTCTTTTCTATCTTTTCTTGATCGTCAATGGGGATGAGGAGCCCAGTCGATTAGGCATTCGCCTAGCATGCGAAAGGTCCCAGGTTCGGGTCCGGGCATCGCCAAAATAACTACCGACCAATAAACGGACCGTGCAGTCCAAAATGTCCGGAGAATAATACTCCGTGTAGAGGGAGTGCACGTTAAATATGCTTCAAAGTCCCAACGCTGCGTACGATGTCGCCCTTAACGGTTGCGTTGGGCGCCTACTCAGGTGTCGGCTCGTCACTTGACTGTGGTTCTAAAATATGACGCCCGTCGCCAATAGCCCTCGTGTAGCTCTAGTGCGACGAAATTCAAACTAAAGTTTAAAGCTTGATCGTCAATAGAATTGCATCTGTAGTATGTATTATTTAACACATTCAGTATCACCTCGGGGAACGCAATAAGTTAAAATATAGTTATGTAGTAATAGTGCACCCGATGCAAGTTAAAACTGCCCTTCAGTTGAGAAACTGTTTATAAACCTTAAAGAAATATGCGCCAGAGAAAGCAATAAATCGCTAAATATAGTAACTCTTACCTAAACTAAAATCTTCTTCATCCTTTTTCAAATTGGACTCTCCTATAATCAAAATATGTGGGATGATAAGAAGTGACAGGCGGACTATAACAGCGTGTACCTCCAGGAACTTGGAGACCATAGATCAGGTGGTTTTTGTTGTCATGTCCCTCTAGATATAGTTCTTCTGTCACTTCTTAGCATCTCAAATATGTTTTATTGAGGAAGAGGCCTTTTTAAAAATTGGTAAAGAACCTAAAGGAAGCAGGATTGCCTTTTCCATGGCGCTTCGTGAGCATAAGGGATTGTTAAGTTAGTTTGGTTGGAAATAATGTGTCACATTAAACTACAAATGGGTTATTAGTGATGATGATGTCGTGTCCATGGATAAAGATTATATGGGACCAAAGGTCTCATAGACTGCTTCAGCGATCTGCAGACAGTGGTCCTCATAAAGGTCTTCGTAGGGCGAGTTGGTGATTTGCTGCAATTTTGCCAGGATGGCTGGACAAGGGATTGGCAACCCTGCCTTCTTCAGCTTCTTTACCTGTTTTCAAAGTGGAATCTTCCACAATCAAAATATTTGAGATGCTAAAAAGTGACAGGCGGACTATATTTCGAAGCACACGACAATAAAAACCTCCTCAACTATTGCCTTCAAGTTTCTGGAGGTACACGCTAATATCTGAACCAACTAACCTGTCTGGGTCGAATTTTTCCGGGTCCGGGTAGATCTGCGGGTCTCTGTGAAGCGCAAAGACGGGAATGTTGACTACAGTTCCTTTTTCAACAGTGATTCCGGTGTCACCTAACACGTAGTCGGCGTCTGCTGACCTTTCCAGCCTGAAAAAAAACACATACTAAAGTCGAACTCTAATTATCCGAAGTGTTGCTGGTTATCCGAATGTCAAAAAAAATTCCTCCCGGCCAACCTGTTACTGTTCGTCTTTGTTGGATTTCATGCCTAGTAATTACTTTTGGACCGATAACAAAAAATACTAGGCATGACATCCAACAGAGACGAACAGTAACAAATAGGAAGAGTATAAAAGTTTATACGAGGGCTGTTTTTTTTCAACCTCCGATGGGCTGTAACAAAAAGACGGGTCAAGATAGAAAAAAGATTTTTTTTACCAAAAGTAAAGTACAATACTGCTTATTTCTCCATATAATCACCTTGACGATTAAAGCATTTGTCATATCTGTAAACAAGCTTTGAAATACCCTCTACATAAAATGTAGCCTCCAATGATTTGAAGGGAGTTGTGACGGTTTCTTTGAGCTCCACGTCAACTTGGAAGCGCTACAATCCACCCCACTATGCTTATCAATAATTCATTTATGGTAAACCTTCGAGTTTCCCTAAATACTTGGTCAACTCGTTGAACAATACTGATGTTCATGAAGAAGGGGACCAAGGAAGCAAGTCTGTCGCTACAGACGGTATTGTTCAGCGAGTTGACCAAGTGTTCAGGGAAACTCAAAGGTTCACCATAAGTGAATTATGGACTAGCAGTGGCTTGCAGGACAGAAGAAAAATGACGTAAATCTTCCAAATTTACTTTTTTTAAACGAAACCGTCACAACTCCCTTCCAATCATTGGCGGCTACATTTTATGAAGAGAGTATTTCAAAGCTTGTTTACAGGTATAACAAATGCCTTAATCGCCAAGATGATTATGTGGAGAAATAAGCAGTATTGTACATTACTTTTGGTAAAAAAATCTTTTTTGTATCTTGACCCGTCTTTTTGTTACAGCCCATCGGTGGTTGAAAAAAACAGCCCTCGTATAAACTTTTATACTCTTCCTATTTGTTACTGTTCGTCTCTGTTGGAGGTCATGACTAGTAATTTTTTGTTATCGGTCCAAAAGTAACAGCCCTCGTATGTCACAAATAAATGTTTGGGAAACCAAGTTTCTAAAACATAAGTTAAATAAAAAAAAAACTATTACAAAAAGCTATAATATGGCCCGTCCGTGGCCGAGTGGTTAAGGCATCAGCCTAGAGATTCAACCTTCTCAGGAGTGCGGGGGTTCGAATCCCACCTACTGCCAGTCATCCTATAAATCGGATCCGTGCTGGAAATAGTAGAAAAAGTCCTCATCACGGATGGGCCCGAGTACACAGGGACAGACGTGCTCGTTAAATCTGTGGAGTCCAAAGTCCCGACGGCGTTAGCGTACGATGTCGCTCGAAGTTCCGTTGGGTGCCCGCTCAGGTGTCGACCTCGTCACTTGACCAGGGCTCTAAATTACGAGGCGTTATTGGCTGTGTTAAAGCTCCTGAAGGAGGCTAGAAATAGACAGCCGGAAACGATTACCTTACCTTACCGCTATAATATACTAAAGCTGCACCTTACACTTTGGTAGGGTTTATGAGAACAAAACTAGAACTACATGCTCTCACAGCCCAACAATAAATACATTGAGTAATTGATTGAATCTACCGTTTTTTCCTATTAACTCCAATTATTCGATTTTCTGATTATCCGAATGTGGTTAGGTCTCAACTACTTCGGATAATTGGAGTTCTACTGTACTAGGTTAAAATCTTAACATCAAGTATTTCCTTTTTGTTTTTCCTTGAATTGAATGACTATGAGGAATCAGTGTGTTTACCTGATCACAGGGGAGCAGAGGCGTAGCGTTTCCGAGATGACATTGTCGAGATATTTCATGTTTTGAATTGCCTCGTAGGTTAATTCTCCCTAAAAATGGAAACATGCACTAAGTTGAATTTAAAAAAAAAAAGTTATGTTTAAAAAAAAATTCATTTTTTTATAATTTTGAGGTACAGATTATCCCCAGCTTTGCAATAGTATTATTTTATAATGTTTCTCGATTAACCCTTATTCTCATAAAGTAGCATATATGCTACCTGGGTTAAAGTAAGCTTTAGGCCCCAGATTTGGCGACATCTCAAAATTTGTCGCCAAGTCAAAATGACAACAAACCTGACGTAAGCCAAGTCTGTTGCCACCTTGAAATGACAACAAATACTTGCTGAAATTACTAACGAGACCAAATATATCTGACCAAAACGATTAAAGGAACCGGAAAAATGCCATTAACTAAACAATAATCTGGCATAAACGACCGAAGCGATATTTTGAAAAAAAATCGGAAAATAACCATTTGTTGCACGATCAAAACAAAGCTAAAAATAATAACAGGTTCTAAAGCAAATGTGTGATTATTATAAATAATATTAATGCTATTTAAAAATTATTAATGAGGAAAACGCTTAAGATTAACTAATAAACTAGTAGGATAGAACCGTAACTTAATTCTCAATTCAATAGCAAACAAAATATTTATTTAAATAAAATAAACGTAGAACCATCTAAAAATTATTTTAAAAAATACATTTTTGTTCGTTACAAGGGGGTTAAAGAAAAACCCGTATGTGTGACTAAATAATCATAATTATAATTAATAAGAAACAATAATAAGACACATTAAAAGTTAAAAAAAACACAAAGAAATAATAAATTTCCGCAAAAGTGACGAGTTTTTCTACAGTGTAAAATGAAAGAAATTAAGAAGATATCATGGAAAAATTTATTTGTTTGTATATATTTGTGTTATAGTGGCTAGAGGAGATAGTGTGCCGTTCTAACGTTAGCAATTTTTCCCCGTATCGGGCGGAAAATTTGGGGGATAACGGCGGAGGCGAACGCAGCGCCACTCAACTTGCGATACCGAAACTGTCAGAGAAGACTCGGCAGAAATAGATCTGCTGACTCGATATTTTGGAAAACATTTAATAAAATAATAATTCAACTGTTCAGTTATTTCTTTGTTACTATATGTCAGTGAATAAAAATTGAATTTTAGAATTATGAATATAAAAAAGAGGATTATAAAATCATTTTTCCTTAACAGTTCTTACATAAGTGTGAATAATGTTGTTACGAATAGTCATTAAAAGTATAGTAATAATCGGTTAATTGCCTTTAGAGATACAATAAATGTTGAAATGTGTAACCAATACAAATGTTTATAGTATATTTACTTAGTGTTTGCATTAATATTATATAGATGGCAGCACCACTTTAATTATCAACTGGGCGTGACTTAATCACGTCATTATATTCCTTGGCATTCGTTGGCATCACTTCGAATAAAACTACCTGTGTGAAGATGTGTTGTCCTGGAGTGCTTCCTTACGAATTTATTTAAGATGATTTGACTTTTACTAAATATACTTTTAACTTTATTTTCCAACAATAAATTTACAACCTTAAGAATACCAGTCCAACACTCTACCAACCGGCCTCAAGACAAGAAAAAGGTACCTTGGTCTCCTGGATGGCTTCGTGGACTTCCTGCGCCAGCTTCTCCTGTATGTCCGGGTTCGAGGCCAGGAAGTAGGAGGCGAAGCACAGAGTGGAGGAGGTGGTGTCGTAGCCCGCCAGGAAGAAGATGACGCACTGCGCCACCAGCTCGTCCATAGACATGTCTGCAAAGGACCACAGTCACTGTTTAGCGCTGTTCAAATTGGAGCTCACAAAATGACTGCTTCTACAGGGTGGCGCAAATTTAGTTTAGTTTGAAATATCGTCGCACTAGAGCCGCACGAGGGCCATTGGCGCCGGGCGTCGTATTTTAGAACCACAGTCAAGTGGCGAGCCGACACCTGAGTAGGCACCCAATGCAACCGTTAAGGGCGACTTCGTACGCAGCGTTGGGACTTTGAAGGATATTTAACGTGCACTCCCTCTACACGGGGTATTATTCGTCTAATATTTTGGATGCACGGGCCGTTTAGAGGTCGGCAGTTATTTTGGCAATGCCCGGACCCGAACCTGGGACCTTTCGCATGCTAGGCGGATGCCTAATCGACTGTGCTCCCCAGCACCGGTGGCGCA